>JAUCBJ010005177.1:0-58614 GCA_032718475.1 Nemertoderma westbladi
AGTGGCTCTGTACTAATTAGTGGTCCACTCACACCCCCACCAGTGGACGCCACCTGTTAACTAATTGGATCGCAATGACGGATAAAGTATGAGGAGGAAGTGACGTTAGGAAACTGTTCGGAAATAATAGAGAAATGATTTCTTTAGGGAATTTTGTTGCTAAACCAAATTCCCAATTAACTTGTAATCTTGTGCGGGAGGAGTTGTTGTTATCGAGGTATAAGTTGATTTAATGACGACATGGAGGTTGTTACAGATGATAAGAAATCGTTGGTTAACAGTTTATCTCTGGAAACTGTTGATGGATGTGTCAACCGCATTGGTTTCGGATTGTTTCAGGTTCGTTTAGAATTATTTTTATTTTTGTATACCAGTAGTAGTAATTTTCGAATTTTTATATTAATCTTAGTTCAGTTCAAAGCTTTATAGTTTTTAGTTCCTTGTTTACTGTACCTTAAGGTAACTTCCATAATCTTACACTACAGTATGTTTCATTTTAATTATATATCAACTCTGTTGTTTCCTTATTTCAGATTTTCGCAATTTTCTACGTTGGGGTGTTATTTATGAGTGACGGTATAGAAATGATGGTAGTTAGTCTACTCGCTCCACAAGTGTACTGTGATTGGCGGTTGTCAAGACTACAAGAGACGTTGATAGCTACCGTTGTGTTTATTGGCATGGGTATCGGCAGTCCAATTGTTGGGCGAATTTGTGATAAAAACGGCAGGAAGACAGGTCTCATGTATGTTTGTTGTACCGGTACATATACAGCTTGCTACTGTATTATATTCGGGGGGGGGGGTAACTGGACGCAAAACCCGCCTTGGCGAATTAATATCCAGCCTCAATGTTAAATTCCCAATTTAGGGAAAGGAACAGGTTAAAGTGGTACGTTATTTTAACCAAAACAATAAACAAAACACAACAGGTTACAGGTTACAGTTTTATTTTTGAGGATAATCGGCTGTTATTTGCGTCGAATTTCCCCTGGAGAGGAATGAATTTTTATTGCGTCCAGTCCCCCCCCCCCTCCCCCCCCCCCCTATCTGTCGGTGAGATAGGGTTGTGGTTATACGTATCAGGTGAACTGATTAGGGTAGCCCCAACTACCGACCGGTTTCACCAGTATTCGCCTATGTCGGGAATTGGATGGTACCGATGCAAAGGTGGCGTTGCTAGGTTTCTAAGTCTCTACTCACTCAAATATTTACCCAGCCTCATATAGTTTTGTATGGCGACCTCCCATGCCGTGCAGGTAACAGCCAAGAGAGAGGGGCCTTCGGTTTTCCTCGTGAGTTTCATGTTTCAATTTTACCGATAACTTTATTTGTGTAATTGCCATCGCTTCTGTTACTTGTTTCCAATGTACAGTACTAAGTAGGCCTAACTGTTATAATATTTTATTTGCATTTCCCAGATATTCATCTTGTATTGTGTTTGTATTTGGGTTGCTAAGCGCTTTTTCTCCGAGCTATTATTGGCTGTTGCTGGCTAGAGGTCTAACAGGTGTTGGCCTGTCGGGAGTGATTCAGGGTTCAACATACCTTGCGGAATTCCTACCTGTGCAGAATAGAGGAAAGGTTTTGAATGGTCTGGAAGCATTCTGGTCCCTGGGTTCCATTCTCGCTTCCGGTGTAGCAGTACCTATTATGCCTAGGTTAGTTATTGTAACAATTGCATGAAATAAATATATAAATAAATAAAATTTGCTGTTGGTATGGAATATGTTGTTATGTTGGAATATGTTGGAATATGTTGTTATGTAAATACATTTATATCATTTATAAATGTTGTTTCTTTTTTTTTATTTGAAGTGTTAGTGTAGTAACACCTCCCCCCCTCCCCCACCCAATTGCTATTGATAGTATTTAACTAAATTATTTAAATGCCGATTGTATTGTATTGAAGAAGTGCAACAGTTGCACATTTGAATATGTTTTGTTTAATATTGTTTATTTTCGCCTTTTTGTTTCCAAAATCTATTTTAATTTTTTCGAAGTTATTACAGATGCAGCTAGTAACATCATGTTACAATAATTTAGTAAATCAATTTTAATATCCTACTACAAATCATTATCAAATTTGTAATAATAACTAAAATTTACGGTCCGGAAACGTAAATTTTAAGCTTAGATTGAGCAAAACGTAGAATATAGATAGGGTTAAAAAAACATTAACTTCCTATATACTAAGTTTTCCTAATTTTTTACTTTTACTTTAGATACGGATGGCGTCCCTATCTCATAATCTGCACGGCACCCAGTCTGATGTTCCTTGTCGCATCCTATTGGGCGCCTGAGAGTCCACGTTACCACCAAGTGACCCACAGACCGGACTTAGCCATAAAGACCCTGCGAATGATATCGAAAACAAACAAGAAAACTACCACAATAAACAAACTAATTCCTATAGAAATTAGCGAAAGTCCTGGGAAATTAAAAGATCTATTTACGAAAGATTACTTGCGATTTACGCTTATAATATGGCTACTGATATTTTTCAGTTATTTTTCATATTACGGCGCTCCGTTATTCACAGCCCAAGTTCTTCGCCAAAACGTGACGTGTCTAACGAAAGTTGAAGTTACTAAAGACAATAATTGTCATCACCACGGATGTAAGCTTATGGATAAACGTGAACTAATTGAGTTTCTATGGACATCAACTGCTGGGTTACCTGCTTGTTTTGTTTCTGTACTTCTAGTAGACAGGATTGGAAGGAGACCTCTGATATCTATTTCCTTTCTCACTTACGGTATCTTTATGTTTTTACTGTTGATTTGCGGCGGCTCCGCTGTTATGCTTATAGTCTTTCTGTTTGTCGTCCGCGGCGCTTGCGGTCTCAACACTCAGTCCTTGATCACCTACATGAGCGAGGTGTATCCGACCAGGGCGCGAGCGGTGGGCATCGGGAGCGCGAATGTTTGGGCACGTATCGCCGCGGGGTTAACAACCTTTGTCGCCATTATGGTCGGTAGCACGGATCCCACAGCTGTTGTTTGCGTTTACGGGGCTCTCGGAATCCTAGGTACTTTCGTAGTTTTCGCCTCTCCTTATGAAACTAAGAATGTTTCGCTCCGCGACTAGCTTACATTCTTTAGTTCCACCTTGACTGACTATAGATATTACCACAAAAATTACTATGAATATTCTTACATCACTGAATGTCCCAACGTAAAATTTCATAGGAATAACTATTTACATACTTGTTTCTAAAGTAGCACTTTACCGTGTGATGATCCGAGTGGCTTTGTTACACAAACGAACGTTAATGAGTGAGTGAAAGTAAAGCCATGAGGATCAGAACACTGTAATAACTACTTACATACTTGTGTGTAAAGTAGCACTTTACAGTTTGATGACCGAGTGGCTTTGTTACACGAACGAAATTAGTGAGTGAGTGAAAATAAAGCCACCAGGATCAGAACACTGTAAAGTTCTTTGCAACAAGTATGTATGATAATGTAAGAATCCGCTCTTTGCCTACCTATAAAAGTATTTTCTGTAAAATTTGATTTTACGAAACTTAACGATATCGATGAGCCAAGCAGCTTGTTGTCCGGATTGCCTTCAGGTGTTCAACAGCGTACGAGGCGTAAGCAGTCATAGACACTTCTGTTCAATGCGCTCTCAAGCACCACCGCCGATAATGCAATCTTTCATTCAACAACCGGCGACGACATACGCCCAAGTAGTGTCCGAGTCCGATTCCGGTAGTGCAATAAACTCATCGTTCTTTTATTCGCAATCAAACCCGGGATCCCCAAATCAGCATTCTTATGCGCAATATCAACAACAACCGACTGGTCAACTGCCTATTCCATTTGCAAATAATCAACAACAATTCCAACAGACGCCGCCACCGGTAACTCAAACGTTCTACAACCGTCAACCCGGCGATCAACTAGTCACAATCAACGCCTTGAAGCAGATTGTTGGAAGTGTTGTTCGTGAGGAAGTCCGATCCGGAATTAATGTCCTACGATTAGAGCATTCCGACCGAATCTCTGCATTAGAGGAACGATGCGATAATTTAGAGAAACACAACGATTATCTGAACAACGAATTACGTACCGTTCACAACACTTTGCGACAACAACAAATCTTTATGGAAGCAATCGACCAAGAGAAACGTTATGCAAAGCTTGTTATCTTAGGAGTTCCTGAAGATGAGAATCATGAGGTGCTCCCCGGCTCAGTTAGTGATAAAGTCGAAATGCTTTTCAAAGAAATTAAATATGATGAGATTGAGTTTACCGCGGAACGCATCGGTGAGTGGAAACCAGGTAATTACACAAATGGTAAACCGTATTCTCGCCCGATCATGATAAACACTAAAGACAAGAAGAGTCGAATTAAAGTTCTTAGTAATTCTCAACAATTAAAGGACAATAACAAGCAAGATCTGAAAGATATTTATGTTAAAAAAGACGTACATCCTGCTACGAGACGCGAAATTCAACAACTTCAACAGGAAGAGAAAAAACTCAAAAACAACCCCGAGAATGTAGGCGTACCGATTAAATATGACGCTAAAGCTGGAGTAATACTACGAAATAATGTCATTGTAGATCGATATATGCCCACTTACTTTAAATAGGGAGGCCCGCATAATCATCTGTCAATTTGTTCTTTTAATATCTGTGATGTTCAGGACAAACTCCGTTTAAACTGGCTCATAAACTATTTTCAAAATTTTGACTTAGTTTTCCTGTATGAAATCAAGACTGCACTTCAGCTGTCGCTACCCGGTTTTAAAGTACTTTCCATTCCCGATAAATCCATCCCCGGTCGAGGTGGAACTGCTATGTGTATCCGCAACTCGCTATACCGCAATGTCTCAAAAATATCGATCAATATTGAAGGCATTATGGCTGTTAAATTTAAACAATATCCGAACGTCTGTTTTATTGGTTGTTACATAGCTCCATCAGACTCACTGTACTTCAAAACAGAAACGTTTGGTGTTATTCAGGGCTATTTAAAATAAGATAGTGATTCCTTTTTGTTTATTGGAGACTTCAACACACATGTTGTTAATAAACAAGAACGGAAAGATGCTGAACGCTATAATAAAAGATACTGGCTGTAAACTTTTGGGTCCGTTGGGCGACTTTTCTTATAACTACACATTCTGAAAAAAAGAAAGATGGATCTCACAGATTGATTATAGTTTTGTTAGTAACCAAAACTCAATTAATTCATTCAACATGAATTCAACAATTCAACAATTCAACATCATTCAACAACAACCAGAATCTCAGCTTCCCGTCTGATCACTCACCCCTGGAAGTCTCAGTTGAGCTACAGTGTGAAATTAGTGGAGCGATTCTTCTGGAAAGAGCATCAGATCTTGGTAAATCAGTATACTCGAACCCACCTCCGAAATGTTGTAAAATTCGCAACACAAACTTAGACACTAGAAAAGTTGTAGATTTCATTGATAAAAACGCTGCAAGATTCTCCGACATTACAGACCCACAAGTCTTCGATGATCAGTTATATTGGCTACTTTCTCAGACCGAGAAAGTCAGCTGTTTACCAAAGTTGGTATCTACAAACATAATGAATATCCAAGATGGTAACAATATAACGATCTACAAACATTGGATGGAGATCGCTAAATCGCGAGATCCAAAATCGCTCTGGCAAATGATCTCATGGAAAGGTACATTGGAGACAGATCATTCGGGATTTCCATCAGATGATGTGTTTGCTACCCACTTTACTAATTTACTGAATCCAGAGAGGAATGACGTCGCCGATGTCTTAATAGACATTTCAAATATACCCATCGTGCCTGAGCTGGACAACCCCATTAGTCAAGAAGAAGTGGAAGATGCCGTCTGTAAATTGAAATCTAATAAATACGAGTCTAACCAAAAACATGTCAATAAGTTTTATGCTTTCATTATTGCTAATCGCAATATGCCTTTCTGCATTAAACGGATGGTGTGCAACTCCGCCCTATTTGCCTCGCTGTACTATGGTTGCGAAACCTGGATTTGCTCGTCTTATAAACCACTTGAAGCACAATACATACGCGTAATCAAGTCGCTATTAGGAGTTCGCACACAAACAAATAACGATGCTTGTCTCATCGAATCAGGATTTCCCAGTTTGTCTGCCATGATTCATGAGAAACAGCGAGTATGGTTACTGAAGAAAATGGGTTGATGGGATGTCACAGATCCATTTTACATTGCGTTCAGCGCTGGGTCGAGAATAAACTCTCCTATGGTTCGCGCAGTCAATCGTTTAATCAGCTCTAATCGAAACTACATTACTGAGGATTTCGTTGCTCATCAGCAGCGAATTCATCAGCTGGCGCCGTCGCACACAAAGCTACGAACCTACCTGGAGATCAACCCAACGCTTACACCGTTCAGTTGTTACAACCGCAATCTAAACAAAAGTCTATTCGAGGAGCATCGTCTCGCCTTAACGCGATTCAGAGTTTCGGCTCATCGCTTGCGCGTCGAAACAGGGAGGTGGAGTAGAATTGATCGGAAACAACGAACCTTTTGTTGTGGTTCAGGCGACGTGCAAGATGAGAAACATGTTTTGTTCCATTGTAAATTAACAGAACATCTACATATTGACGGTGAATGTAGCGATTTGCATGGAATCATGGAACACGATTCGGATTATCGAACTCTAGCAAAAAGGGTCTACGATACACTAACGATGTACAATTGATTACTACGTCTTCTATTAATTTTAGTAATACAATTATTCTAACAAATGTTTCTTCCTGTAAAATAAAATAAATTTATTTTCTTACTTGTGTAGTGAATTTGAATTTGTAATTATTATTTTGCTTAGTCCAATATTTTCACATTCTTTTAAGGACTTATGATTACGTCGGGAAATTTATTTGTGCTATAATTTTAAGTCTATAATTATATATATATATATGTAGTTTTATTCCAAAATTGTAACATAACGAACTGATTGTATATATATTATAAGTGATAGAAACTGCACAAATTATATTAGTTGCTGTATAAATAAATGTAAAAATGACATAAATTATGTTATAAAATAGTTAGCTTATATTTATGGTGGCGTTTGGAGCCATGTTATAATAATATAGCTAGACCCTACTGGTTATTAATAGCTACCACGCCTACCGGTAGGTAATGCAGTAGGCCTATCTGGCGGTCAGGCAATTAATAATAAATATCAACTATTGTTTATGTGGTAACCATGACGGCGTCACTTTACGGTCACGCCGTCGGGACATTACAACACCAATACAGTACTAATTGCACAGGCCAATGCAATACTGTACTGTAATGTCCTCTAAAGTTGTTAAGAGCTAAATAACAACTCGCTGTTAAAACTAACAGCCAGAGGCTCGCCAAGCCAACCGCCATGTTATCACGCGGCGGTACGCCCTTCACGGGCTTCACCATGAAATCTGTAAAGAGAGTCGCTTCAAGACCTTATGTGTTCCATATTAGGGAAAGACGCTGCCCTCTATCACCTTGAACACTGCCAATGAAACTCCCAATGTCAGTGGGCCTGTCTGTGCCTAGAATAACTAATACTTTCTGACTGGAACTGTTCTGTTCTCAATTTTAATTTATTTACATATCGTTTTATTTAATTTTACTTAAATAATATATTTGAAATTATTTAATAATAAATGTCCTCTCTGGACTTGATTCTCTCTAAAAAAAAATTATTTTATAACTAATTTGTGCTAATTGTATTATAGTATGTTATAGTTAGATAGGCCTAATGTATGTATATTAACAGAGATTATCATATCATGTATTTATAGGTGGGGGCAGGTGTTACAATAATTGATAAAAATATGTATATATTCAACTCAATTACAAATTCTGATACGGCAAGTACGACATTTAATACTTTAATTTAACTTTTATTTAATACATTTTAAAAGAGAACAGTAATGTAATTGACACAGGCGCTCCATAGGTCTAGAGAGCTAGAAGAACGTGTCTGAGTCTGTGAGGGGGGATTGTGAACGCAGATCAATGTAAGTAAGGACCTCTGTCGTTACATACAAACCGCTACATACAGAGCACAGTTGTCCCTGGTGGCAATTTGTGAGTGCGTATGGAAAGGTCTAGTTGTGAAATAAAAATAGACCTTTATTTCATAAGGTTATCTCTTCCACAGAAAAAAATAATTTTAAATAGGAAGGTATTTTTGCCTGCAGTGGGAGAGACACAATTTTTTTGGGGTGGGGAGGATTGATTTGTATAATGTACCTTTTCAACATCTTAGGCTAGTACTGCCGTTTTTCAAATTATTATGTGCAAAAATGGTCTCTAGATATTTTATATTTCCTCTGGAGCTGGAATTGATCATAACACCACATTTCGCATTTGATTCCAATTAAAAATACGTTGGGGGGTTCGGCTTGTTAAAGAAAGTCATGTTAAGGTAAATCCATTATTATATATTTCTAAAAAATTGTTCTTGTGAACTTGTGATAATTTATCAGCGTTCTGAGGATATCCTCGTAACGTGTCAAAATAATCACTAACTTAGTAACGATAAACTTCTAGAACACTTATTGAGTATTCCCCATTAAATAAATATACCCTTTCATTGTAGCGAGTGGTTAAATACGGTCAAATACTGTAGGGTTGAGCACAGTGGCAGCATATGATGGTATTGACAGATGGGAGGACATGAGGAGGTAAATTGCGGACATACAAGGTATCAGATAGTATTTCCAGGTCTATCTTTTACCTGAGCTGCAAGCTGAATGGTTATTGCGTCAGACTTCCAACCCGGGGATCACCAGTTCGATCCCATCTGGTCGTCTTTAACTTTGCACAACAGTTATGCCCAACGAAAATTATATTAACATGAAACCACTCACACCCAAAACACCATAAATAAATTATGAAAATAAAATAATAGTAATTTATCGCCTTTCACTATGGGTGTAACTGTCCTGGCTAAATTAATAGTTCGAGTGTATAATTAATCATTGTGGCCGTGATGGTTCATGGGAAAGCTAATAATTAAGCTTTCAGAGTTACGATATGTTAACTAATGTATCAAAATAACGTTGACCGTTGTGTGAAAATGGTACTAATAGACCCTTGTTCTTCTATAGTTATTTGTATATTTATTTATGTCATGTCTATATTTATTTGCATATAAATGCTCCTTGTATATTTATGTAAACTTCCCTCGCTGCGCTCGCTCGGTACATAAACACCCGGATCATAACGCTGAAAAGTGCTAATTTCCACACAATGATCTATATAGTTATTAATTAATATACTTATTTGGCATTTAAGAAAGAATTTATTAAATTTTCGCTCTACTTTAGTTATCATTGATTCGAAAATAAATTATTAGAGTGAATTCATAAATATATGAACTACCAGCCAATTATGTAAGCATAATTTTCCGGTTTTAAAATTTTATTTGGTCGCCCAAACGGGCGTTTTACAGTAATTATGTCGGTTTCTTTTGCAGTGGACAGACGATTGTCGGCAGACGAATGGCCTCTGGATGTCCAGAAACGGTGGGCTTCTTCAAAGGACAATTATTCCTTCCACTTGAGCCGAATTCAAGGGACAACAACTGAAACTGCTAGTGTCTCAGAATTCAGTAAGGTTCGTTCTGTTATAGGGAATAACGTTTTGTAAATTATGGGTCAGGTAGAGAATGTATAGGCCTAGATAAATTATTTATGAAAAAACTAGGAATTTAATAAAAAACAATTTGAGGCAGCCGACCGGTTGGTCAAACGTCAACGATTCCTGAGCTCATAAGTTCCTATATTAAACTCTAGAACCAACTATATTTTTTAAAACAAGATACACCCCAAACCGGGGTAAAAGGGATAATTTATTTGAAGTAATAACTAGCCTTGTAAAATGTACACGAGGTACTGTAGAAGGAGAGTACGACCCAGGGTTTGGTACGACCCAGGGTTTGGTACGACCCAGGGTTTGGTACGACCCAGGGTTTGGTACGACCCAGGGTTTGGTACGACCCAGGGTTTGGTACGACCCAGGGTTTGGTACGACCCAGGGTTTGGTACGACCCAGGGTTTGGTACGACCCAGGGTTTGGTACGACCCAGGGTTTGACTTTTCATCTAGCTAGTTCGCCTAGTCTGGGGCACTCCGTGAAAATGAGACAATGGTAGCGGTTGTCTGCAGTCGCATTGCAGAACCCACAGATTCCCCCGTAATTATGTATGTGGAAGGGGGTTATGTTTCGAAGTAGTTGTATCTCTCAACCACGAGAGATACAACGTTTAACTACGTGCCTGTTTCTTTTATTAGTTCCTTTCCTTATAGCCTTGATCGGCGAAACTTTCATTTCGGCTTTGGTGATATTTTTTATATTCTTCTAAGACATCGGGGTTAAATATATTGGGGTGTTTTTGTATAACAACTTCTATATATGTCCGAGAATTTTTTAATTTTAAGGCTATTAATTGTATTAATTATTAATTTGTCGAAGAAGCAGTGCACAGACTATCTGCAAATAAATATAATTAGAAGCGAACAACCATCATATTATCTTACTGTAACATAGTTACAATTACTACAGTACTGTTGAACAAAGTCAAGTGAGCGGAACAAAGTTGTCACAATGAGAAAAAAGTGTCAATATAGGGAATCTGGGCACAAACAATAAGTATTGGGTGTGACCATTTTCTTCCAACTCATACAGAATAGTATTTTTGTATTTTTCACTTGAATTTTGAGTTGTAAACAAAATATTTTTATGTTTTTTCGAAACGTTTGACTAAATTATTCCCCTTATGAATTAAAGCCAAGCAGATATACTGTATAGCAAATCACAATTATGGTTTATTCGTAAATTTCTTGTCATGTAACTTATCCTTCGGACAGACAGAATTATATGTTATTCATATCGAATACCTCACTAACATCTTGCTCTACCGTCATCGCCCACACAATGACGTAGATGGTTGTGTAATTATTGGTAGATTCTTTCATTTAATAAATTTTGCGCCCTTTGTAGTTGTTTTTTAGCGAGATTCTAACCAAGATTCCTTCTAGATTCAAAGTTTTCTAATTTAATATAAGAAAATTTCAAACGTAAATACTAATTTCATTATGCGCATCCACTTTTATCCTCTATATACTGTATGTTATCTCGGAATACATGGCGGTGTTGACATAATGATGACAACTGCTAGACAGACATCAGACATAAACAGCATACTAATAATCTCAGAGCTTATCAGACTCAATTTCATTGTCTCTATCCGGTTAACTATTAACTATGTTTTTCTTGCGATAAACTAACATGTTTTATGTTTTCTTCTATGTTTTCCTAATATGTTTTCTTAATTCTTTAGTCTGTTATTCAACCGCAGTGTTCTTGTGCGAAGTACGTCGAAGCGTTAATGGTTGAGATACGGGAGAAAGATAACGTTATAAAGAATCTCAAAAATAAAAAGAGAGAAAAGGTTTGTATGCTTGTCACGCCGCCTGTTCATTGGCCACTAGTTCGGGGCTGGGTGCCCAAGTGGTTGCCCAAGTCTTTAGTGAGATAATAGTGGACTATTACATACTAACAAGGTGTAGATAAACTGAAAGAGTAGACCTATATAACTTGACGTATTTACACTATTATTGTACAGCTCCTCAAATCACCACAGTCAGATCTGATTCACTATTGTCTTTCTCTCCTACCTTCCATTCCCCCCCCCCCCCTTCTCCTCCCTTCCTATCTATCTGTACTACTTTTTACTATAACAGACAGACGTTATTAACAAATTGAAACGTCAGACAATGGAGATGAGAGCCGGTGTGAAGCGACTACAGAAGATATTAGTGGAGAAAGAAGAAACAGTTTGTAGTTTACGAGACGCGATGTCTGTTCTAGAATTACCAAGAGATGTAGAAGCATGGTCAACATCGTTACTAGGTAACATAACTGTCATTAATACAATACCATTGATACATTAATTTACTCTACAAATTAAACCTTGTTTTTAGCAAAGTAATGTAGATGCGGTCATAGTCAACTCACATCACTCGCCTTCATGTAGATGCGGTCATAGTCAACTCACAACACTCGTTTAGCAAAGTAATGTAGATGCGGTCATAGTCAACTCACTACACTCGTTTAGCAAAGTAATGTAGATGCGGTCATAGTCAACTCACTACACTCGTTTAGCAAAGTAATGTAGATGCGGTCATAGTCAACTCACAAAACTCGCCTTCATGTAGATGCGGTCATAGTCAACTCACAAAACTCGCCTTCATGTAGATGCGGTCATAGTCAACTCACAACACTCGTTTAGCAAAGTAATGTAGATGCGGTCATAGTCAACTCACTACACTCGTTTAGCAAAGTAATGTAGATGCGGTCATAGTCAACTCACTACACTCGTTTAGCAAAGTAATGTAGATGCGGTCATAGTCAACTCACTACACTCGTTTAGCAAAGTAATGTAGATGCGGTCATAGTCAACTCACTACACTCGTTTAGCAAAGTAATGTAGATGCGGTCATAGTCAACTCACTACACTCGTTTAGCAAAGTAATGTAGATGCGGTCATAGTCAACTCACTACACTCGTTTAGCAAAGTAATGTAGATGCGGTCATAGTCAACTCACTACACTCGTTTAGCAAAGTAATGTAGATGCGGTCATAGTCAACTCACAAAACTCGCCTTCATGTAGATGCGGTCATAGTCAACTCACAAAACTCGCCTTCATGTAGATGCGGTCATAGTCAACTCACATCACTCGCCTTCATGTAGATGCGGTCATAGTCAACTCACAACACTCGCCTTCAACACTGAACACCAATTTGTAAAAGCAACTAATTTATTTTCCACTAAGAATAATAATATTATGGTATTCGCTCTAAAATGATTTATTCCCACAATATATAATTGTATTTCAACCAAATATAAATACTGTAATTATGTATTGAACAATTCTAGTTATGTATACATCCAAATTTAATCACATTTTACTTAAAATATTTCCAAATTTAATCACTTTCTACTTAATTGAATCAGTTTCAACTAACTATATTAAATTACTAACCGGACTTCAAATAATTGTATTTTAACAATAATATTTCCTCGTTAATTTGCTGATTCAATTATTATAATTATAAACTTATGATTTATTGTTGTTCCAGAGCTGACCGACGCTAGCAAACAGTTCCCTTTGTGCTCCAGTAGTGACGATTCCGCTATCTTTATCAACGGTAGTCTCGACGATATAACATCGATTTGCAGTTCCGTTAAATATGACGACAGTTCTGAGAGCGATGAAGGTAGGAGCTAACTGGGCTAAGCTAGAGTTAGCTAAGTAGGTGAAGGTTAGCTAAATAAGCTAAAGGTTATCCCCCACCCAGCATGTGGCATGGTTGACATTTTGTATTTAAAATTTTGTAGGCAGACCGTTCTAACTGATAATACTATTATTATGATTTTTTTTTGTTGACTTATTAAAATTTAAAATTAAAACAGCCCCAGGTTGAACGATAAAAGATATATAAACATATAAATATAATCACGTTCAGGGTGGTAAGGGTTAAGTTCAATAATAAGTCCTAACAGACATAATAACATAAATATATAAATAACATTCATAAATAATATGCCTATATTTAGCTATAATAGCTGACTCCCTTCCGGTTGTGTTCATAGATAGTGACGCCAGTAGGAAATGGAATAATATATACAATAAATATATTGGAAAATTTTCTTCTTAATATTTCTATTTTCCCTAACTAACAGGTACGTTACGCAGTGCTCCTACCCACACAGATTCTCGAATAGTAAACAGTAAGGATTATCAGCTGAACGTATCCGATGTGTTGGGAACTACTGAGGAAGTCAGGAGAAGTAGTTGCAGTTCGGTATATCCTACTCCTAACAAAAGTTGTCTAAAACAAGGATTTCTATTTCTACAGGTAAAACTGTAAATGTTTATTTATAAATAGTTACAGTATTTTTAAATATTGACAAAATCAAAATTACCGTTAAAAACTGTTAAATTGTTTTTAGCGGTATTTCAGAGATAGGGGGCGAGCCATGAAATTGGCAGAGCCTTAACGAATTGACCCTTTTAGGGGGGGTGGTGGGGGGTTGGTTGGTTGGGTTGGGTTGGGTTGGGTTGGGTTGGGTTGGGTTGGGTTGGGTTGGGTTGGGTTGGGTTGGGTTGGGTTGGGTTGGGTTGGGTTGGGTTGGGTTGGGTTGGGTTGGGTTGGGTTGGGTTGGGTTGGGTTGGGTTGGGTTGGGTTGGGTTGGGTTGGGTTGGGTTGGGTTGGGTTGGGTTGGGTTGGGTTGGGTTGGGTTGGGTTGGGTTGGGTTGGGTTGGGTTGGGTTGGGTTGGGTTGGGTTGGGTTGGGTTGGGTTGGGTTGGGTTGGGTTGGGTTGGGTTGGGTTGGGTTGGGTTGGGTTGGGTTGGGTTGGGTTGGGTTGGGTTGGGTTGGGTTGGGTTGGGTTGGGTTGGGTTGGGTTGGGTTGGGTTGGGTTGGGTTGGGTTGGGTTGGGTTGGGTTGGGTTGGGTTGGGTTGGGTTGGGTTGGGTTGGGTTGGGTTGGGTTGGGTTGGGTTGGGTTGGGTTGGGTTGGGTTGGGTTGGGTTGGGTTGGGTTGGGTTGGGTTGGGTTGGGTTGGGTTGGGTTGGGTTGGGTTGGGTTGGGTTGGGTTGGGTTGGGTTGGGTTGGGTTGGGTTGGGTTGGGTTGGGTTGGGTTGGGTTGGGTTGGGTTGGGTTGGGTTGGGTTGGGTTGGGTTGGGTTGGGTTAATTTTTCCAAATAATTGTCGTTGTCGTCACGATTTTGATATTCAAAGTTGAGATATTTGAGGGACTTTCAGACACCATTAGTTCAAGAGTATCTCTCTAGAGCGCTACATGTCTAAACATTAAAAATGTTCTCTCATTCCTTTGCTTTAAATCAGTTCAGCTGTAACTTGGCAGATTTGTACTAGACCATTATTGACCATACTGGCCAGAAGCTGTGCCAGTAAATGAAGGAGGCTAGTCCCTCTGCTGTTCTCCAGAGGGCAAAATGTCTGAAAGAGAATACCTTTTCCCATTTCGTTACCTGTTATGACGTTATTTATCGTTATTTGGTTTACTCCTAAAAATATAACTATAACATGTTCTACAGTATTGACTTTAGTTTACTGTTTTGGTTTGAATCAATCGTACCACTGAAACCATCTCCTTTCCCTTAATTGATAATTTAACATAAAGGCGAGATAGGATTATAGTCAAGCCCCCCCCCCCCCCCCCCCCCCCGTCTCCATTTTATATTTGGTTAAAATTAGCAGTTTAATTGTTTGTTTTAGTAACAGTGGTTTATTTATTTATTAAATTAAATTATTTTTATTTTAAACAATTAGCCGGATGACTCATCTACGTGTAAAATCTCCCGCGATGAACTAAATTCCGCGGTTAACACGTTCCAACGATTGCGTGCGATACTCAGTCCGAAACACGTGACCCCGTTGCTACCCAAATCGGTTGCGTTTGCCTCGGAGCGACAGGAGCGACCCTTCGTTTCCTCTGAGTCCTGCATCTCAACTGCGGCTGATTATCGATCTCTTCCTCACGAACGGAGACCACATTCCCCGACTCCGCGTCTCTCGTCCTCCCTTCGGCGACGGGTGTTGGAGGTTATCGAAGGTTCGACCGAACAATATGACGAACTAGAAGACAGCTCAATGAGAAAAACTCAATATACCGGTAAACATCCGATTCAGAGAGCAACCTCCTGTGAATCCACTGGAAATAAACCCGAAATTCGGAGGCCTACGGGTCAGATGATTGAGTCAACCAAGGGCGGCTTCCCGAAAGTTATTATTTACAACGAAAATGGCGAGGAATTTCTAGGTGTAGAAAGTTTGAGCGACGATGAACTTCAATGTCTTAAAGATACAGTCATATAAAACATTCATAGATTTATGATATTCTATTGTGAGATTATATTCAACCTGTATTTTAATTAATATCAATATTAATACAGTAAAGTAGGCTTACTTGTTACTTCCAAGGTATAATAATAATAATTGCATCCCACCACGTTAATATAATGGTGTGCATGGAATTTCATACTGCATGTCTGTTTTTATTTGTTTTAGTTATTGTAAATTTAGTTGAAGTTGTTTTGAGATATTTGGCAATATCCTTACTACCTCTTTGAACACTTATCCACTACTTTACTAAAGATACTTTGTTTCGAAGGCCCTTATTGTTTCTCAACTGTGCTAAACTGTGGTTATAATTCACAGATAGACCATATTCTGATTTTTAGGAATTATAGGAGCTCTGTAACTGTTGTACTAGATTGCTCTGCATTTTGCCTCTTGGCCACTTCGCTAGTAATTGTCGTATTGTTTGGTTAAGGTAAAACTTAGTCTACGCTCTAGCAGAACTAAGAAACCTTCATTTCCATGGCATGATTGGTCCTCTCTGTTGCAACAACTACTACTACTATCGATCGGCATGCTGCATAGCAGCTGCATTATATATATTACATAAGAATGCTGTGCTGGATTGACGACAAAATTGCGCCACCACAACTCCCTATCACCCACGACATTTGCTAGATCATCCGCATCTTCAAAGCCAGTGTCCTTTAAGAAGGGTCTCAAGAAAGTCATGAGCTCCATGAGGCTGCCAAAGCACAAGAATATGCACTGGCTGGTCCTCATGGAGAAAGCAATGTCCTGCAAAGCGGAGGCGGAGAGACTAATGAAACACCTCCAATGTTGTATATAGCCGGATTGGAGATGTGTTTTGTTCATTGCACTAGACACAATGAACCCGACGCAGCATTCTTGTGTCTTCCAGAGATTTGGTATGCTCTGCAGCTAGAGCCCAGCATGGACTCCCATATCAGAGTACCCGAACTACTACTGCCATAAATAATCGAACCTTGAGGTTCCGTTTTATTCTCGGAGACTTCCAAATCCTGGAAAGACGATTCAATGCTGCCCATGCCTTCCCCTTAAATATCCGAAGGTCCTCACCTGACTTCAGGATCCATGATCCCAGGTAACAGAAGTCATCCACATGCTCAAGCATACGATCCTTCGAGCTATGCTCATCCGATCAGAGACTTGCTGAGGACATTCAAAGTTAACTGTAAAAATTGTGGTCTTTTTGGAGTTAATAAAAAGACCAACACTAGAAGCAGCATGTTCTAATGAGCTGAGGAGCCGTTGGGCTCCCTCTAATGCTTCTGAGAGTACTCCTACGTCATCAGCAAAGTCTAGATCAGTTAGGTACTTGGCAGGATTTCCTCGACTTCTGGAGCCAGTAGGTGGAGTTATCATCACCTCATCATCTTTATGATGATCTATGGACATCCGTAGAACATAATCAACTACAATTATGGATAAGAATGGTGCAAGTGTGTCACCCTGAAGGACTCACCATAAGACTTAGAATGGATCTGTGTCACCATCAGCAGTGCGACATAAATGCGGTGGAATCATCATACAGTGATCTGATAGCTGCAATAATTTCCTCAGGAATCCCAAATACTGCCAGTATGCTGAACATACGTGGTCGGAAGACTGAGTCGAAGGCTTAAAGAAGTCAACAAAGATAATAGCCAGTTGTCTTTCTTTCTTTATTGATAACTCTTCGATTACCCTTCTAAATGCCATAACAGGTTCCATGGTCCCACGACCTTTACGGAACCCATTTTGGGTCCCAAGTAACAGTCTTTCAACGGGATCCCTGATGCAATTTAATAGAACTATGTTGTATAGGTTTGCAGCATTCGAGATTAACGTGATTCCACGAAAAGATCCATAGGTTGCCTTTCTTCGGGGTAGAGACCAACATATTTGTTTTCATTTCTTGAGGGACTCTCTTTGTCCTATACATGTCCACAATAATGGGGTGAATGAGCACCAAGCACTCAGGTATTTGAAAGACCTCAAGGCGGCTCTCCATCTACTCCACTGGCACGATTGGTCTTGATGTTCCTTAACTGCAGTCTTGATTTCAGCAAAGGAGATGTCACCAATGGGGATATCTGTGAGCGCAGACTCAGATACACGATGTACCTCAAAGTTTTCAGGCAACACCCTGTCTTTGTTTAGAAGCTTCTCAAAGTTGGCCTTCCATCCTTTGATGAGTTCTGCTGGAGATTCAGCCTTAACCTTAGTGGTTGCGTGGTTTTTCCTCCCAGTGAGCATGTTTATTGATTGCCATGGCTGGGTTGATTGCCTGCCATTATCAGCATTGTCAATGACAAATGGCAACAACATGCTTATTGATAAGCTCCTTCAGATTATCAGAGAGCTGCCTGTTAAGATGCAGCCTTAACTGCATCCCTGGCTTTCCCCGTGTGCCCGAGACGGAGGGACTCATTCTGTGCCTTAATTTCAGCACTTTCGAATTCTGTATTTAGTCCAGTGGGTCTTTTTCCTGTTTCGATGGTATACAGGAACTGTTTCTGCAGCTGCTAACTTATAACTGCTTCTGTGAAGGAAGTATAGCCCTCGCACTGATCTGTTGCCTCAGAGGCGAGAATCTCATACTTGGTCAGGTGTAGTGTGAAGATGGATCTCACACTGGGCTGTTGTAACAGAGAGGACCAGACAGGCAAGGAAGATTTCGTTGTTCTGCTAGCACGAAGACTAAGTCTTACCTTGGCCTCATTAAGGCGGTGATCACTGGAGAAGGGTCGATGTGTAAATGCACTAAAGTCTTGCATTTCCTATGAAACATAATATGGTCGGTCTATCTGAGACTTGTGGCCACTGAGTCAAGTATGATTCCACAGCTTTACAGTTTCCTTCTTGAACTGGGTTCCAGTCGAGAAGTCTATTTCCAGATATGAAATTCTGAAGATGGGCGGAATTTCGAATAACACTATTGCATAGACCCAGGGCGATATAGATGAGTGATATAGAGTTACATTAATGCCACCCAGGAGAGTTAAGAATGCTTGCTGATCCACTCCATCAGTATCTGCTTGTATATTGTGCAGAGGCGAATTCTTGTAAAAATAAGACAAATCGGTGAAAATTCAGGGATTGTGATACAGTCAGTATACAGGACATGTGTCATAAGCGAGAAATGTAACCTTTTTCTCTGCTCGCATCGCTCACCATTCAATATACAGTATTATAATTTCACTATATCAAACTTCTGTATAATAGATTTGATATAGTTATATACTTTTAGATACTGTTTTTTAGATGTTTTTCTTAAATATTATATTCTGTTATATAATATTTAAAAAAAAACCGCCATAAATGAAAAGTTAAAATTATTGAAGGGGTGGGGGGGGGGGGGGGACGCTATCTCAGCTTCATTCCGCTGGGCGCCAGAAGGGCTCGCTACGCCTCTGATATTGTGGTAGATATTTTCTACTCTACTAGTTAGTAGTCTACTATCAGAAACACCTTAGGAAACTTCTTAGCCAGTCTTCCAAAATATGAGAAGTGGCAACGGATGATGCGGCTGGTGAATTGGTCTTATTTGTTTAATGCTGCATGTACAGTTGGATTCATCAATACAGTAGACCAATTCCACATGATCACTAGCATCTGCAGATGGGAGGGCAAGTCGCCAAATTCCCCCCATATCTTTCATCAGAACTTCATCAATCTGTCCATTCCGCATTCGGTGCTCTTGAATACCCACTGCGTTAAGAGAAAGCTTATCTGCCAAGGCAGTCAGCTCACCTTGTCGCATCGGGGACCCGCGTGTTAGGGTGACTGATGCTAGTCTAGTGACTTGCCTCAAGTTCACCAATGGCTTGGTTGGTCGGGGTGGAACGTGAGAGTAGCCTCCAACTCCAGATCCCTCTCTACCTTTTTTGTTTTGGCTAGAAAGGTCATCAGGAAAGGGACTCACAGAATTGTTGTCTGCTCTCTCCAGTAGGGTGTAAGATAGTTGTAGATCCAAATTCACAGCTCCTGTCTATCAGGCAGTAGATCACTGCGAGGGCTACCTTTTACTGCCTACACAGAAGCAATACTGATAGTAACAATGTGTTAGCAAGCTGTATAATAACAGAAGCAATACAGAATATAATTAAACTAGGTAGTTTCAATACGATATACATGCATGACGTTTTTTTTGTTTTTTTTTTCGTTTGTTTTTTATTTCAGTTTGAATACATTTAATAATTATTAAATATAATCACATGATACGACACGGAGTAAAATACAGCATTATAAAACAACAACACTGTACATACTGTAGGCCACATAGAAAACTGAAAATTAAGAAAACTAAATAAGAGGAGAAAAAAGCTGTGCTAAAAATAGCGGATTGCAGAGGGGGATGGTTAAAATTACAACACTTCAAAAAGTCGACTTGCGTGAAATTAAGATATAATGAGTTTAAAAGAAGCTGAAGATGGGAGGAGATCGTTCCATAATCGAACTCGAACTCCATGGGATGATAATGACTGAGGAATGGGACTGATATCTAACCGACACACTTCCTACAGTTTACATTAGGTACGTAAAGATTCCAAAAATTAATCCATCTCCCTCCAGGGGAAATTCGAAGCAAATAACAGCTGATTACTCTCAAAAATAAAACTGCACGTAAGCGGATTCAATTCCCTGCACTACCCAGCAGAAAATGGGGGAAGTGGCGTTTTACCAATTACAGTTGGGAAGGTGACATTACTTATATAATGTCACCTAATAATCAACTTAGGCGATACACATTGCCAGCCACGAACAGAGTTGAGAGGTCATCTCAGGTGTAAAAGCTTCTGTGGGATATAACTGGCCCCTTTGCTTCGCAATCCAGTTTCCCCCCCAGGCGCTGGAATACTCTAAAAGGTTCTCTAACTGTATATATATTCCCCTCGCCCGCAAGGTACCGTTATAGGTGTTTTAACGGACATAAAAGTCATTCTGCTATATACGTGTTTTGGCGGACATGGTAAGGCAAAAAACCTACAATGCACCAAATACCTTTCACAGCTTAGCCGTGATGATTCATATTACGACATCTAACAGCTGGTTGCTGACATGGAAACAGCCATTGGACGCATGGTTCTTTGTTTGGCTTGAGCCAATCAGAGCGATTTTTCCTGTCGACGTGTAGCTTTTCGGCCGATCATAAGGAG
Organism: Nemertoderma westbladi; assembly: GCA_032718475.1. Lineage (NCBI taxonomy): Eukaryota > Metazoa > Xenacoelomorpha > Nemertodermatida > Nemertodermatidae > Nemertoderma > Nemertoderma westbladi. The sequence goes on from JAUCBJ010005177.1 coordinate 21,071, forward strand.
AGTGTTCAGTCTTACAGTTTTTTACTGATACTTTGTTGTTATTGCTGTCTAAGCCAGAAACAACGGCTCTAGAAAGAAACATTAGTAGGCTTAAGATTATAGAGCGTATGACTGTTATCGGTTCATAACAACTCACATATCGGTCCATATCAGTGCATATCATATCTTAACCTACCGTCTTAATGTTTTACTGTTGTCATATCTTATATCAGTGGATTGAATATTATTTGGAGAACATTTATAAAGAACCCAAATTTCCCAATTTTCTTGATACACTACAGGTTAGAGAGGCGGGTTATATATATAGCGATTGCGACTTATATTATTGTGGTGTGTATTGAATTTAATGCTATTTGATAAGCCCTACATGAGTCCGTTGCTATTCTCTTTATATATGATCAAATATATTGACGGTCGGCAAATTAGTGAGCAGTATTGTGCGTTACCGGTAGTGTGCATGATTGTGGCTGATAACTAAGCATTTCCTAAAGAATGCGCCTCATACGTGAATCATAAGCCTTACCGACTTACCGTTGTGATTAGTATAAGTCATATCTCTGTTTACTTAGATAGAGCGCCACGTCCTAAAAGGAACTGTTAATATTTCCCGAAAGTGAATAATATTAGTCAGAAATTAATTATTAATGATCAATCGAATAATACAATACCGTAAGCTTCACTGCAATAATAATCTAAGCCGACAGAATCCAGTCTCCCGGGATTATCCAGCGGGTGAATGGACGCGCACTAGGCTGGCTTCTGCTAATGTTGTGTTTATTGGTATTAAATATTTGTCATCTTCTAAAGTATATTTGTAAACCAAAAGACATATAAATTTTGGCAGGTTAAACTGCTAAAGGTCTTCAAAAGCGCGTACAATAACAGTCATTGACTTTATTGCAGTAAGCAATAAAGTTGAAAGTACCGGTCAACCGGTAAACCTGAACCGGTACTTCTGTAGGTCAGTAGGCCCAACTGCCAGAACCGGTACTGCTGTAGGTCCGTAGGTCCAACTGTCAGAACCGGTACTTCTGTAGGTCTGTAGGCCCAACTGTCCTAACCGGTACTTCCAGTATAAGTACATTAGTATTATTTCGATTGTGATCTATAGTATATTGTAGGCTACCAGAGGAATAGGGATTGATCACCCCTCATTCTTTTGTATAGTTTACTTATTTCTGTCAGTTTTATTTCCTAGTAAGTTAATATTGAGCTGAAGACGTGTAAGTCTGCTCAGATTGTTCAGATAATTGTAGGCCAGACTGTTGTCGGATTGTTGTTGAGTTTGGAGAGATTACGGCGTGTGTAGAGTTTGTCTGATAGAGTGCCATTAGTAAGTTGGGGCAGCCATATGCTGCAAGGTCAATCCCCTCTTAAAGAATAAGTCGTACTACCGTGTTAGAACGCATACTAACTAACTATTTCAGAATCTGCATATACTGTAGTTTATTTAGGCTTGATCATAGTCTGCCAGCGTTTTAGCCTGTGTTTATTTGTGTGGTCTGTTCAGGTACCGTAATAGTTATTACTCAGATATTTTGTAGGCTGGATTGTTGTCTAGCTATTATTAGGTCTGAAGAGATTGCTGTGTGTGTGGAGTTTGTCTGATAAAGTGCGGTTAGTAAGTTGGGGCAGCCATATGCTGTAAGGTCAATCCCCTCTTAAAGAATAAGTCGTACTACCGTGTTAGAACGCATACTAACTAACCATTTCAGAATCTACACGTACGGTAGTTTATTTAGGCTTGGTGGTAGTCTGCCAGCATTTGGTTTGTATTTTGTTTGAGTATTCTGTACGGGTAGTGTAATATTTATTATTCAGAGTTTATGCGATTATTCGCAACATTCATGTCCCCAAGTTTATTCCTACAGTAATTGTGTTTGTTACACATACCGTTATAGTTAAATTAACCCCGGTACTACACGGGCTGCTTGGCGTAGGTAAAGACTGGTGACTTTGTGCTTCGGTCACTCCAGCAGATGCCGTGGTTCTTTTAACTGTTCAAGTATATTTAACTGCTGATTATTTGTTATACCAGTACTTGTACCTAATTTAGGGTTTAGTGTACAGTGCTTTCCGAAGTAATTAGTGTGTAGGCAGTATATTTGTGTTGTAAAGTGGTTAATAGGCACGCTGGATCTGGTAGTCCGCGGTAATTAACTTCTGGGTAGGAACACTCCGTGATACATAACGTAGTACCTATAGCGATACGGTTATAGGTCGTCAGGCGGTGGTATTTTCCTATCTGGACAGTGCAATATATTTACTACTACTTATTATTTCAAATACCGTAGTACCCTGTCAGTTGTAATAACCAGAAATCTAACCCTTTGTTAGACTGGTTTGTAGACTTCCTGTAAAATTACCCTAAAAATTCGTACGTAATATTTTTGTTGTGTTTAATTTGAGAATTAATCTCACCCGTATCGTAAGTAATTTGTAGTATTAAGTAACTTAGGTAAATTAGAATTATCTGTTTTAGTGTCCCATAGGTAGCACTTCACTGAGAGCGCACAGCTTCTGTGTAGTGACTCCCCCAGAAATAATAACATTTATTTCAAATATTGACAAAACCCTTTTAAACGGGTATATAAATATTATAAATCAACTCAAATGATTTATAAATAGTAGGCCTGCCATACAACAACTAGGTCTCAATATCAGTTGGACTGCTGCTTAAATAACGGTAATAAAGTAAGTTAAAGTAACCAAGTAACCCTAAAATATTCAGAAATTCAATTATTCTAAAATAATTGACATACCGGTATTTACCATAGGCTTATTATATTTATTTCTATAAATTTGAGCTGAAATCATACCGGTATTCTGTAATTAATTCTAGTAATAATTATACTTATATATACTATAAGTGTCAGCTGTATACCGGTATTCACGATAGGCCTATTATATATTTTTAAATATTTGTGCTAAAATTATATACCGGTACTCTGTGACAAATCTAGTCTGTAATAATACTTATATATATATTATAAGCATACCGGTATTCTAATATAATATATATATATCACGCTACACTGAGTAGCAGTATCGGTAATTAATTATTAGGCTAACAGTGATACTGAATTACTAGACTTGCTTTAACTGTAATATAGCAGTAGGCATTCGACTGTACAATCAAACATGGCTGACACAAGGCAAACTCTGTCAGATAGTCTCCTAGAAACAACAGCCTGTTTCTCAGATCAAAGTGTAGAGAATCCCAGACCGAGGTCTGAAACCCCTCATACTGTAAGAAGGGCAACCCCTGCAGTGGTTGTGTCAGAACCTAGGTTGGTAGAAAAGATTTCGCAATTTGCGAAGTTAGTGAAGCGCCGTTGGTCTGCCATAGGTACTCGGGCCCAAGTCAAGCGGGATCAAGAAGAAGCTATAAAACAGCAGCAACCTCCTAGCCAAGAACCTGGTTCTCAGCGGCCCGATAGCTCCAGTAGTTCGGATACTGTTGAGCGGACGCCAGAACGCGGAGCGAAGATGGCGGATACGGTTTATGATGAGCGGCCAACCTATGAAGAATCAACCGACGCCACTTCTTCTCAAGTGGAAAGTGAGGTGGAAAGCGAAGTGGAAAGTGAGGTGGAAAGCGAAGTGGAAAGCGAGGTGGAAAGCGAAGTGGAAAGCGAATTAACATCAGCAGAGAAGCCACGAACTAGAGACGCTATCGACATTTATTTGTCCGACTATCAGCGATTCCTAGGAGACGAAGAGTTGAGGAGACGGCTGTCTGGACTTTCCCCTAATAGTGAAGGAACCAAGCTTGTGTTGGACTCAATCGATGCCGAAATGTTAGCTGCAAACCAAGCTGAATGTGATGAAAAACTCCGCCTCATTAGAGTCCGAGAAGAACAAGTAAAGAAAGAATGGATAGAGAAAAGAAAGGTGGCAGCAGCAGCGGCGGCAGAAGCAGAAGCCGAAAGAAAGGCGGCAGAAGCAGAAGCCGAAAGAAAAGTGGCAGAAGCAGAAGCCGAAAGAAAGAAGGCAGAAGCAGAAAGAAAAGCAGCAGTGGCAGAAGCAGAACGGAGAGCTTCTGAGGAGACTATCCAACTGGAGTTGGAGAATCTGCAAGAGACGCAAGACAGTATAAATAAACAGTTTACTGCTAATCAAATGCAGATGATGAGAAAATCTACTCCCAAGCGCCAGGGATACACATCCTCGGAGGAAGGCGAGACCACCGATCCTGAAGGCGGAGGAAATAGATCTCATCTAAGTAGGCGTAGAAAAACATCTTACCGTCGCAAATTGCCTGATTTGCCCCCAGCTGTTAGAAGACAGCTAGCTAGCACAGACTTGAGTAGTATAGAACCTACAGCCCAAAGTATTAAGGTCAAAAGACTCCCTACAATAGGTGATGAGCCTGAAATAATTAGGCCTGTCGTTCCCAAAGTCACTTCTGTGTTAGAGACCCCTGTACTTCCAGAGCTTAACTCTAAATTCCCTTTACATAGTACTACACTGCCTGTACCCGGTAGAACAGTCCAAGAGAATATCCCTGTCCAGATAGCAGAGAGAGAAATCAAAAATTTGTCTCCCGTCGTCCCGCGTCAGCCCGCTACTATGTTGGCGACTCCCGCTTCGGCGGTTGAGTGGGTGGAAGAGGGACGGCGGGGGATGAATCTCCTGCTAGGACAGATGCAGGAGACTGTCCACCAACTTAAGGGAACAGTGAGGGAAGGTAGAGCAGAGTTGCAAGAAGTGCAGCAAAGTATCGCGCTAGAACGCGACAAATTAGTCAATATACAAAAGGGCATACCAATACCCCCTGTAACATTGTGTCAACCTGTTAGGTCTGAAGTAATACATGCATAAGGTGTGGAGCCTACACGCATCTATACTGCTAGTGAAGTTGAAACTCCTATAGCAAACCCTATTAAGGGTGATTATAGACCTGTTATTAATGATATTCCCTATAGACCTGATAATGATCCGAGAACTTTATATACCGATAATTCGATATTAAATAACACGATGGCCCAAGAAAGCTTTACGCGTCAGATGGCTAGAACAGAAGCCCGCCAAGCGGTCAAAGTGGGAGAGATCGTCAAATTCAATGGAGATGAGATGAAATGGTTACCTTTCAACGAATATTACAAAGACAGCATACAGAACTCTGTGCTATCTAACGGAGAGAAACTTAGGTTCCTCATCAAGTGCTTGGAAGGACCTCCCAAGTTAATGGCGTTAAAGTTTATTGGACATCCAGAAGGATTAAGACAAGTTTGGGATACATTAAACATCAGGTATGGTAACAAGGATAACATAGCTAAGTATTTGTATGCAAAATTAGTAGCCCCTCGACACTTCCTTAGTAGCGGGATTATAGAGTTTTCTGATGAAATTCAGGAAATCTGTAGACAACTGGACTGGTTAGGTAAGTCGCATGAATATCAGAGTTCCATGGTTATTGGAGCCGTAGTCTCTACTTTACCAAAGGGTGGAGTATGTACACGCTGGGACAAGAAAGTGTTGTACATGAATGAACAACAACGACGAAGTCCTACCATGGCTGATCTCATGTCCTTCTTAGATAGTGAAGTAAAATTACAACTCATAAGGCAGTCCAGAGAGAAAACATCGGAAAATAAGGTAAGTGAGAAACCCGTTTCTAGGAGAAGGATAATACCAGTGTGTTATACTGACGACGGCGAAAGCCAAGCTTCTCAAGAAGAGGACAGCGGGAAAGACACAGCAAAATCTTACTATGACAACAAGACCTATAAAGACGTAAGTAAATACAAGTCTCGAACCAGTGACAGGAGAGAACAGGTAACAACAACTCCTCCTACGTCTCCTAAGAGAATTCACGGAAGAAAGCCCGAAGAAAGAACGAGAGTGCATAACGTTAACCAAGTTAAGGTGAGTAACATCAAACCAAAATGTGCGCTGTGCGACGGGCCCCACCGTTTGAGTGCGTGTGCTGAATTTCTAAAGAAATCCCCTGTAGACAGACGTACAGTCCTGTGGAATAAGCGGTTATGCTATAATTGCCTCAGATCAGGACACCAACGGCGAACCTGTTACTCCGACGTAAAGTGTGCAAAGTGTGGCGCGAAACATCACATCTTGTTACACAGTGAGTTCGAACGAGACAACCCGAGTCAGGTAAGTGAGCCCGAACTACATGTCCAATTCAGTGATGTAAATGACACTGATCAAGAGTCTGAGATGGAAGGATTCTATACTGACGAATTCTCCGACGCCAACGAATCCTGTTACCTAATAAATACCTCAGTGTATCGAGCACTTACTTATGAAAAAGACACCACCAATGAGTTTCCCCCAACTACTTTTGACAAACAACCATCTTGGAAAACTCCAACTTCCAATGTAGGAATCAGAGAATTTCCTGTAGTGCAAGTAAGAGTTCACGGACCAAACCACAGTTACATAGTGAATGCACTCCTTGACTCCGGCAGCACAGGAACATTCATCGATCAAGAACTAGCCGAAGATATCTTTGCTGGACAACCCAAGTTCCGGACTAAATTGAATATGTCAGGAATTATGCAGGTTTGGAAATCTACCCTAACGGCAGATTACTATGTAGGTGTGTTGTCCACCCCCCAGGATAAGTTAGGAACACAAGGTATAAGGTCAGTAAAAATGGTGGCTATAAAGAACTTTGCTACTACTCAAGCAGAACCTTATAACTGGGACGAGGATGAGAGTATCCAACATCTTAAGATACCTCGATTCCAGACAGATTATCCTGGAGTGCAAATACTCATCGGCCAAAACGCGCATGAGGCGCTCGAGACATTGGAGAAACGGCCTGCTCAACCGCAGCCACTACAAACCTATGCGGTAAGAACTAGAGTAGGTTGGTACTTCACTGGCCCTTCCCGTAGAACTCTCAAAGAGAGATTACCTCAACAACAGGTATACCAAGTAAAGGAATGGGAAGTGGAGAGCAGTGATGTAGACGATCCAACTGAGGGAACACCATACTCCTCAGATAATGACGATATTAACTCCAATATAGATCAATGGAGACATTGCCTTGGGACGATTAATCCAGCCGACATCGTTTCCAGAGGAGCAACTCCTCAAGAACTAATAGATACTCCAGGCTGGTTAGGTGGATCCGACTTCTTAAGTAAAGAAGAAGAAGAATGGCCTCCTCATCTTACCCCGGCGGAGATTAGACAGGCCAAGGGAGCGGAGAAAGTAACACAACAACTCAATCGCCCAGCTGGTCGTTTATGTTTACTGGAAAGAGACCGAAAACTGTCCGGAAACTATGGAAGGCAAGATACTCTTCCTACGACCACTTCCCTAATCCGACAAATATCTAGGGACTCTATAACGTAATAACATATGGAGTGGGCGTGTGACTATATCATTTTATATTTGTTTTTATTTTATATTTATGTATGTATTATTATGTAATTTTATTATAATCGTTTTCTTTAATTTTATTTAGTAGAATGTTATTTTAGTGATTATTTAGTAGATTAGTGCAATATATTAGTGTTTATTACGTATGTAATTACTTATAATATATATTAGTGCGACGGCGAGAAATAATTATTTTTCTCTTTCCTTACTGTCCGTATCATATTATAAATACGTGACTACAGTAAGATGAAATGTCCGTACTTATTAAAGTACAATAAAGCTCCTACTATACTTAAGTATTATTGGTAGGCAGAGTATTAGGAATGCAAAGTTCAGATCCTCGTGTCTCGGCTAAACCAAGCTCTGGGTAGACCTTGGAAACGACTTGCCTCTTCACACTGACATTGCTTCGTGCGATATTGCTCTTCTACCTTATAACAAATAATACATATAGTAGCGTGATGTCCCTCTAACAGTAGCGTAAATCGCAAATAAATCTGTTAAACTTTTTGACCATCTGTAATTCTAGTCGATTAAGATATCGTGGCACCCACCGATATACTTGAAAGACAAATTCTAGAATCAGTGGTTAACGTCCCCAGACAAGTTCTGGAATAAATCGGTGCTCATCCTAAATATTAATTTAATATTTATTAAAATCTGTAAAATTCAGATCCTTTAAAATTTCTAGTCAATTAAGATATCGCAGCACTTACCGATATTCTTAAAAGACAATCTCATAGAATTAAGGATCCTATGTCCCCAGACCTGCTCTGGAATCAACTTATGTCAATTTTAACATCAAATAATAAAATTCACGGGAATAAATTTAAATTCATATTTTAAATGAATTTCATAAATTGTCATTTTGTACAATTTATAACATTCCCAAAATTCCATTAATTAATAGATCATGGGAGCGGAGATTCATCCTATTGAGTGTATTAGAGTGCGAGAATCTCCAACATATAGTCAATAGCCGATAAAATTAATAAAATCATGCATAAAGAGGATATTGACAATTAAAGAATTATTATTAAATAGCATCCCAGATCTGTATGCATGAGAATTACCCTAATTCTACCGCTAGCATTCCATAATGTCACCATAGCAACACCCACGCTAGAATTAGAAGCAAGTTAAAAGAACAATAGAAAGCTTGTCCCATTGCATAGCATAGAGAATATAGCACACTGTTAGTATCCAAGGATACACAGTAATAACGTGACATTCTGGAAGGCACTGACTAAGGGACAAATGGCCTGTATGTGTACAATTGGTGACAGTTGTGTGGAATTTGTGCGTTTGTAGGCGAATGTTACTGCTAAGGTGTGTTTACAGTAGCTAGTCGCATTTGTGAAAGTAACCCAACTCTCCTATAGAAAGAACCTAAAGTGGATTCAAGCCTTTGGGACGGACAGTGGAGTGACTTGTGCCGGTTATCATTGTCGTAATGTTGCTACATGTTGGCGTAAACACCGCGACAACGGTACATCGGCGCTGAGGATCCCACTGTCCGGGGGCAAAGAGAGGTGGGCAGAGACGTCCGCTCGCCTAAACATAAACTCATTTCGATATTAACAAACTCAGATAGCAGATATGACGGAGTTGATAGAAGATGATCTTGGTATCAAGGAGCGATATACTCTACTTTTGCAAGCATTTGTGGATAGCTTAATACGCGGTGAAGCCGATCCAACCATTACGGAGGACGATGGTCGTTATATCGAACCGCCGATGTCCCAAGAGCAACTTGCGCGTGAATTGGACTATCGAAAATCCACCGCGCGCTATACGCATCGTAATAGTACGTATATGGACTTCCTAACTACCGGCCATCCTATCGATTTACATGATACGGACGATGTAGACACCGAAAGGGAAATGGTTCTATTTAAATATCATACCCAGCGGAGTCGGAACGATAAACCGAGAATAGATCACGAAAATTCTATTCGTAACAGACTGGGAAGACGAACCAATATGCCTAGAATCTGAGGAGATTCAGCCTATCGCGCCCTGAACAGCGACAACGATTACATCCTAGAATGGTATCAAGGTCCACAGTGTCTCACTGCGTACGATTATCGCCATGCCAACTATGTTTCTCGGCAACGTTGTCGGTTATGCGCATCGAGAGACCATGTTACGCCCATGGACACAAACGTCCGCTGTTCCTATTTCCACGAACAACCGGCGATGGAAATTTATTGCGCGTATTGCAGATTTAATAATTTGCATATTTTTGCGGTTTGCCCTCAATTTATGACTCAATGTCACCATTGTCAACTAAAGGGACACACCAGTTTCGATTGCCCTTTTAATCGCGATTTGGAAAGCGTAGATGAAATGATCACACTACGTTACATTAGAGCTTGGGAAGCGAAGGCTGATTTACATCGTGATTCGCGCCATCGCTATTATCCTGGACGCGCTTACGAAGGAATTTATGCGTTCCATCCTTATCTATTCGCTTCTGTCGAACAGAAATCACGCATATCGAGTTACAGGAAGTATATCGACGGCCTTACGAATACCGAGCCCGTGAACGCGAGTTGGAAAGGACCATTAAACCCCGGAGGTTTCTAGCTGCCTATAGTCCACCCACGGCCCTCGTTCAGACCACTCGTAAAGGACCCGTAAGAGCGGCTGTCTTAAAACGCGCTCTCAAAGCCGTTAGACCCCTCTCCCCCGACGTTGATGCCAATCAACCCGGCACTTCGACTGGCGGATACACCGACCATAATTCTACACCCTCTGATGCAATCATATTGCACCCTTCACCCAGGAGTTATAGCCCTCCTTGTAAAGTGGCTCGCCCCAAAGAGAAAAGGACTCTGGCTAGCTTTAAAAAACTGCGTAAACGCCGTCCGCGCAAGAAAGACTAACTGTTTAGAGTATTTACGTATATTAGAAACTGTGATTTTGTATATTTTATAGACTCAAATCCCATTTTCTGGGAGCGGTGTAAAAGCTTCTGTGGGATATAACTGGCCCCTTTGCTTCGCAATCCAGTTTCCCCCCCCAGGCGCTGGAATACTCTAAAAGGTTCTCTAACTGTATATATATTCCCCTCGCCCGCAAGGTACCGTTATAGGTGTTTTAACGGACATAAAAGTCATTCTGCTATATACGTGTTTTGGCGGACATGGTAAGGCAAAAAACCTACAATGCACCAAATACCTTTCACAGCTTAGCCGTGATGATTCATATTACGACATCTAACAGCTGGTTGCTGACATGGAAACAGCCATTGGACGCATGGTTCTTTGTTTGGCTTGAGCCAATCAGAGCGATTTTGCCTGTCGACGTGTAGCTTTTCGGCCGATCATAAGGAGAGTGTTCAGTCTTACAGTTTTTTACTGATACTTTGTTGTTATAGCTGTCTAAGCCAGAAACAACGGCTCTAGAAAGAAACATTAGTAGGCTTAAGATTATAGAGCGTATGACTGTTATCGGTTCATAACAACTCACATATCGGTCCATATCAGTGCATATCATATCTTAACCTACCGTCTTAATGTTTTACTGTTGTCATATCTTATATCAGTGGATTGAATATTATTTGGAGAACATTTATAAAGAACCCAAATTTCCCAATTTTCTTGATACACTACAGGTTAGAGAGGCGGGTTATATATATAGCGATTGCGACTTATATTATTGTGGTGTGTATTGAATTTAATGCTATTTGATAAGCCCTACATGAGTCCGTTGCTATTCTCTTTATATATGATCAAATATATTGACGGTCGGCAAATTAGTGAGCAGTATTGTGCGTTACCGGTAGTGTGCATGATTGTGGCTGATAACTAAGCATTTCCTAAAGAATGCGCCTCATACGTGAATCATAAGCCTTACCAACTTACCGTTGTGATTAGTATAAGTCATATCTCTGTTTACTTAGATAGAGCGCCACGTCCTAAAAGGAACTGTTAATATTTCCCGAAAGTGAATAATATTAGTCAGAAATTAATTATTAATGATCAATCGAATAATACAATACCGTAAGCTTCACTGCAATAATAATCTAAGCCGACAGAATCCAGTCTCCCGGGATTATCCAGCGGGTGAATGGACGCGCACTAGGCTGGCTTCTGCTAATGTTGTGTTTATTGGTATTAAATATTTGTCATCTTCTAAAGTATATTTGTAAACCAAAAGACATATAAATTTTGGCAGGTTAAACTGCTAAAGGTCTTCAAAAGCGCGTACATCAGGGGACAAAGGGGCTAGCAATTGGGGATAGTGGCAACAGGGAGTGGCGAGATGGAGATTAATTAGGTTAGCCAATGATGGGACGGGAAAACAGGTGATTGGAACGCATCCATTGGCCAGGCCACTTAGAACAGTAGGAGTAACTAATATGTGTTAGTACTATAACCGTTGTACTTGTTGATTATGATTCAGTTGGTATCTGTAGAGTTGTGTGAGACCGGAACCCGGAACGGTTTTTAACCGTGGTCATTACCGTGATATGATATTCTGACTGTGCTATTATTACTGTACGTTCTGACATTACAACAACTGGCACTAAAACTCAGTTATTCCAACGGCCTTCTGCCTTGATATTCAGACGTTAGCCTTTCAGCAGGCTACGGACGCGGCGACGCGTATAGCCCAAACAACAGTTAGTTTATAGTTTTGGTTAAAACAACGTGCCACTGTAACCTGCTCCTTTCCCTAGAATGAGAATTTAACATTGATGCGGGATATTAATTCGCCAAGATGGCATTTGCGTCCAGCCCCCCCACCCCCCCCCCCCCCCCCCCCCCCCCTGTCACAGACATGTACATAAAATTTCAATTTTAATACATTTATTATTATTAAATATAATCACTTGAGGTGTGTATGAGAAATAATGGTCAAAGGCGAGTTCAACTAAGCCGTTTGTGATTTTGTGAGACGGGGGAGGGGGGGCTGGACTCAAATCCCACCTTGGCGAATTAATATCTCGCCTCAATGTTAAATTCTCAATTTAGGGAAAGGATCAGGTTACAGTGGCACGTTATTTTAACCAAAACAATAAACCAAACACAATAGAATAAGTTACAGTTTGATTTTTGAGAGTAATCAGTTGTTATTGAGTAAAGTATCCCTGAAGACCCTCAATAATGAAACCTGAAGTACTGAATGCTTCACCCCGAGGCAGTCATATTAATCAAAGGTGGCGGGGTCATAAGGGGCTTTTAGCCTACATCACGAGAACATTCGGTTTATTTACCGATAGGCCTATGTAGGCCCTACTGTATTTCAAACAGAATACGAATGTATGTACAATAGCGGAATCTTTCAATTTGGTACCAGTTTTGTTGATATCACTATAAAGTTGAAGAATAACAGAACTGACATGTCCTTCCAACCCTGAGTTAACATAAAAGCTGTGTGCGTGCAACTTACAGACTTACTCAATGTCATCTGCTCAGCCAACATAACAGGGGGGAAGAAGAAGAACTATTATACTTTTAGTGCAGTCAGTACATACTGACATACCATTACTGAAATCCTTACGCTGCTACCGGTACCGTACCAGTACAGTGTTCACAGATAAAACAATACCGGTAATACCCGCACATACTGACATAACAGCATAAAGCTATTTTTTTCTGTAGATTTGTACTGCAACAACAACAACTGCTGAACTGCCACTATAATTCAGTAATTATGGAGAAATGCAAGGATAACCTTCTGGTAGTGGGCCCTGTCGCGGTAACATTAGGCCTGGTGTCCGGAATTCTCGGCTACTACCTAGCGCACCGGTACTGCTGCAAAAAGATGCGATGGATTAACCAAACCCAAGCTAAAGACAAAGACAAGATTGTCAACACAGTAGACATTGAGGATATCGGAGAAAAGCAGGCGTTTTGTCGGTGCTGGAAGTCTAAAAAGTTTCCGTACTGCGACGGAAGTCACAATAAACATAACCAGGACACAGGCGACAATGTCGGGCCGCTAATCGTAAAGAAAGTTAATTAATAAATTCGAATAATAAAACAAAGTTTTATGCATCGCCGGTCCTCCAATGTGGTTATTCAGAGATGGACAAATAATTAGGCGCGTTATTAATGTATTTAGTGTTGTTATTAGATGAGATATCAGGTAGAGTGGTTTATTGTTTTCGCATTTGGTTATTATTACTGTATTATTGCAGTATTGTTGGTGTGATTAATGATTAGGCCTATGTGATTAATTACCGGTGCCATCCGACCAACTGAATCCAAGAAGTACAGCAGATTTATTTGATCCGTATTCAGGTATTGGATGTATGTGTTCTGGTGATTGATGGCAGATTAGCTTCTATATACAGATATAGGCCTACTGTTTTAGGTCTGCTACTATAGTACTGCAGGTTAATGACCCAAAATGGCCGCAATTCCAAACAATTGAAGCCAACCGTGTGTTGACAAAATTATATTTAAGTTAATGAAAGTCAGGGTTGCCACTCAATATCAGTTTCAATTTTTTTTTATTACTTTTCTCTGACATTTCCCTGACTTTCCCTGAAAAAATCCCTGACTGAAGTTTATATATGACTTATTTGTCCAATTTTTACAAGAATTTCCTGATATTTCAAATAAAATCGAAATTTCCTGACTTTTCCAGGTATTCCAGGTGAGTGACAACCCTGAATTTCATTACTGGATTCCTTATGCGACCAATATGCGTTAGATATCACTTTTTCACTTGTTACGACCGACCAACTTGCGCTAGTTGGTCACTGCAGTACTGTACTTGCAGACTTGCTAGGCCTATTGTAGGTCAGTTTGTGGAATGTGCTGATAATCTGCTATTTGTTTTTATTGGTATTTGGGTTAAACTTGTTCCTTATGTTTACTGTAGCCATTTTTAGAGACTAAGAGTATATGTGTAACCTGAAATTTATTAGATTATAATTGATAATGTCTTGGAATTTATACAAAATAAGTACCTTCCCTCTAGTTGAATAGTCCGACAGGAACTTACATACAATTGGTTTGGACATTTTACTGCTATTTTTCTGTGCTTTAATTTTGACATATTAATGTAGGTTTTAATTCTAGTCTCTCTCTACTCAGATTATTGTGCTAGGAACTAGGTTAATAAGTTAGGGTGGAGGACTATTCGCACAATAAATCATTTACAGTAGATATCATAGTTATCGTGTTTAATCGTATTAATCAATCAGGTTACTAGATTATAGGTATATTTTGTAAATAAGTGCGAGTTTAATCAACTTGTTCGGATTAATTTGTTAAATAATAATTAGTAAAACCCATATTGTGTCATTTTCTAGGAAAATTGCATCTTCCAATCCCATCTGTTTCTTGGAGTCTGTGTGATACATGCTCGATACGGCGGCGGCGACAGAATCCATATACTGAGAGGTCAGTCTCGGGGCCGCTCACTCAAATACGTGCACGTTGTGGGTGCCGGCGGTACGCGAGTACACACCACCTTCCTGGCCCGGCTATGGTCATTATGGTCTTGGGTCAGAGGACGCGCATACGTTGACCACCAATGTTGCACCCACAGATGACTATTGACACACACTCACACACCGATTACACGAGGCATACAAGGACGGCAGATAAACTGAGTTATGCAACACCAATATCATATTTTTTATTTAGGTTATGTTACTTATTATTTATTTTGCAGGACGTAAAACCAATTAAGTCTTTCTAATCTATTTGTTGATTTTCAGTCTAGTATATTATGTTGTCTCCCCTAAATCCCGTAATAATTCCTATATATCAAAATTTCCGTACTAAAAGTGTTATTTATTTTTTACGCAAATTGTGTTATATTGTACGGACATTTGTAGCATATTTGAAATCGTCAAGTTGTATTAATTTTCTAGAATATTAGCTACAGCATTTTTACATAATTATACTAAGGTAAGGATTCCACATGAACATTATTCTATTGGCCTACAATTATTCTAGAAAATTTTAAGTTTCCCATTTCATTTAGCGCAATGTAGGCTACTATACTATACAGAGACTAGGCCATCATAAATAATTTTGAAGTTATTCTGGTATGTATTCAAGGTTATCACTTAGCCACAGTTGTGAAAAAATATAGCACTAAATTTTTTATCCTAATTGAGCGACAAGTCGTAATTACGAATGCGGCCCCTTAACTGGGCAACTCTCTCCCTCTCCGCTATATTTTTTACAAATCTTTAATGATATCAGGAAAACTTTGAAATATAGATAGATATAGATGCACTCGAATTTATCGGTAGGTGGGAGAAATTAACTTTCTCACTACTTACTTTGTCAGCGTTTGCAAAAAGTGTCTCCTCAATATTGCACCCTTTGTACATCAAGAAATATTGGTATCATTTTGCTGCTTTGTTGTTGCCGCTGGAAAGGCGGCATACAAGAATACAAGAGTAATGTATGTAAAGTGCAGGCTGAATTAACTGGCATATTGGCATTATTGCATTTCCTCTGATGTTTTGTGTGGCCATTTATTTGGTACGCAGCAAACTTCGGCCGGAGAAAACTTCACTCTCAAAATGATTATTAGCAACATTGTTTATTGTTTTGGTTAGAAAAAGTCATATGTAACCTGCCGTTTCTGTAATCTGCTCATTTCCCCCAATCAGACGAAGATTGGACGCGGGTGAAGACGCGCCAAACTATTTATTTAACTAATATTCTTGAAATACAAAACTATTTACATGATTGTGTGAAAACTAGCACTTCTCAGAGATATGACCCGAGTGTATTTATGTAACGAGCGAGTGAGATTTACATAAATATAAACGCTGTTAACAGAACAGTGCCCTTTTTACACAATGGCTGAATGATGTATTGGGTGCGTAATTTTGTTACATTATGTAAACTTGTCTGCGTTTTCAACGCTTAAAATTTTTATATTTAATATTGAAATGTTCACTCTCTAGTGATATAAGTGAAATTGATATCTTTTTTAAGAAATTGCTTGCAGTTATTGTAACAAATGTAACGTAAATAATGTTACACTTACAGTACAATATGGCTCTCATCGATAGACTGAGAACAGTCAAGACGTTTAGGAGTTTATTGCTATTAAATTATGAATACTTTACAGGGTTCCGTCCTATAGGCCGCAATGCTGTAAATGGTACCTCGCTCGTTGTGGAGATATCACTAGAACGCTGATAAGTTGTCATAATAATGTAACAAAATACATAATATGTTCTAGAATGGTTTGTATGTTAAATAGTCCGATGGCAGAGGTATGAGAATGAAAATGGTGGGAATGGGCGTCGCCTAAATCCTGAGTGCCTTGGAGTGAGTTTCACAAAACGGTAGATCCATCTCTTAGAAACGCTGACCAACCATTCTGCCAAATTAATTACAGCTGTGTGGGGCGAGCCACGAAGTTGGCGGAGCCTTAGCGAATTGACACTGTTAGGGGGTGGGTCAATTTATGCAAATAGTTGTCGTCGTCGTCGTCGTCGTTGTCGTCGTCGTCGTCGTTACGATTTTGACATGCTAATAACTTTGTCGGATTTAAAGCTGCCAAGTTGAAAATTTGTAGGTATCAATATGAGCAAAAGTTAAGATTTTTGAGAGACTTTCAGACACCATCAGTGCAATGGTCTCCCGCTAGAGGGCCACATGTCTAAACATTAAACGCCCTCCCATTTCTTTGCTTTTAATCCGTTTAAGCTGAAACTTGGCAGATATGTATTAGACCATTAGCTGTGACTTTCAAAGGAGGCGAATCCATCTGCAGTTCTACAGTCTGCCGCTAGAGGGCCAAAGGTCTGAAAGTGAAAACAACTAACGACGACAACTATTTGCATAAATTGACCCACCCCCTAACAGTGTCAATTCGCTAAGGCTTCGCCAACTTCGTGCTGCGCGAAGTCCCCACTTCGTGTCACAATGTATCTATAATGTTCTCCTGTACCACCATATTAAACAAAAAACCCCATGAGAGGATCAGCTTAGCCTGACTTCGCTGAGACCCGAGCCGTGAAATATGTCTTCTGCCAATGAAGAAAGAGCAACAATGAGTAATAATTCAATTAAACTGATTAGTCTGTCACCTGCCCGCAGTCGAAATATTGAGGGAGGGAATTTTCTACTGTAACATCATCAATGGTCAGTCTATTTACATAGAGAAATTAAATAAAAACGCTTAAATTACTTACTGTATTATTACTTGTAATTATTTCCCGCTAAAATATTGAGTTTTTTTAAATAGAGTCCGTAATAAATACCGTTATTTATATTATCCCCCAAAAATTCCATGCCCCATTTTCTTTACTCTCCCCCAAACAAAACCCTTTTAGAATTGTTAACCTTCTCAGGGAGACAACACATTTATTGAACTGTTATTTGTTATTTTGTACGGATATTTTGTACGAGTAACTATTATTTCGTCCTCGGACGTGTTATAATTCCTCGGCTTCGCATCGGACGTTATAACAGTCCTTGGACGAAATAATAGTTACTCGTACAAAATATCCGTACAAAATAACAAATAACAGTTCAATAAAGATAGATATAATTAAGACATAATTAAGAATTTAAGAATTAGTAAGCATAGGACTACCCTATAAACCCTATAGTACCCTATACTTACTTAATGTTAATAAAACCTCATAACCAACCCCTGGATTTCCATGAATATATATTGTTACACGTTATGGCACTACAAACACTTCGCCAGACAGACCACTACGTCCTAATAGACATCCTTTATAACTCTGCACTATAGAATTAATGAACCATAGTTATACAGAACCCCCACCACCGGGCCCATTTTGGGCAGGGACTACAGCGTAGGAACTATCGCCGTGGGGGGTCCTGCTTCACACTTAGTATTTCTTTTTGGTAATAGTTTTAAACTATGGACAGGTCGGAAACACCTTTGATATTTTAGTCCAAATGTTAAGTTTTTATATCCCGTTTCAGCCGAAATTTTAGTATAAAAGGAAGCGGCGACATTAGAGGCGCAATTATTTAAATTAGGGACGCAATAAAACGCACCTTAATTGTTGCTTAAATTTTGGACTGAATTACGTAGGTGTTTGCGGAACTATTAGCGCTTTACTTAGGTAAAGGTTGGGTTTAAGGGGGGGGGGGGGGGGGGGTACACACCCCCCCCCCCCCCCTGAACACTTTTTTTAAATGTCTACAATTTCTGCTAAAATTAAAATATTTTGATTTTATACAGCATGGGCTGTTAAAATATGGCTAACATTTATTTTTTCGAAAAATTTTCAAATTTCCAGACGCCCTCTAGCGGCCATTGGATGAAACAATCAGAAGTTATCAGAAACCAATTTTTTTCTAATTACGGAGGTGAGCTCCACAAAAGTTAGGTTAAAAGTTTTACTTTTGCCTTTTTATGAAAATTTATTAAAATTAATATTTGGCAAAATTTTAAAAATTTTTGGCTTTTAATATGAAAAATTGGCTGTAAAAACAGAAATATAAAAATTCCAACCGATAACTTTTAAAGAACTGCCGAAACCCTTTCAAATTATCCAAAAATAAAGAAAATTGATTAAAAAATGGTCGAGCAGTAAGTAGTATATAATTTTAAAAATGAAAAATGTCATTCCAAGATAATATTTGCCTTCAAACTTTAAACCTTCCAGCCAGAACTGGCTGTCTGTGGTCTGGTTGGTTAATTATTTCAGGCATGATACAGTTCATTGGTGTCATTGGGTTTCATTGGGGTTTAATTTCTCTCGTTTATTTTATTTTAGTACATAAGTTAAGTGATTGAAAAGAAACCTCTCAGTACTATTTTCGCGGACAAAATATTAGCCAGAACGTTATTCATTCATTTATTTTGATTAGCTGATATCAACAGCTATTTGAACCAGGTTTTGCACATTCGGTATTCAACTTTATTTAGATATTTTCGGATAAAATTATAAAATTGAATTGACCCGCGCCCTTGCACGCGCTCTCAACTACAGATTGTCTGTCGGTTAGTAAGGCTTCATGTTAGCAGTGGTTGGCGGACCTTAGTGGGAAGACTACTGTATAAAATTAGACCGGTAGTTGAGACCGAATTTAGAACGGCTCGATCTTATTAGACCTTCGCACCCCTGGATATCAGAGCGTCCAGCGAAGAACTTCTAGACTCTCGAGATACAAAGTAAGAACTCTTGTGGATTCGGTTCTTGACGGATCTTCCACAGTAAACCCTTCCTCTCTGTTTCCTAAAGGAAATACTGTTCACCACCCTGGGTGATCTTCCACAGTAAACCCTTCCACTCTGTTTCCTAAAGGAATGCCTGTTCACCACCATGAGTGATCTTCCACAGTAAACCCTTCCACTCTGTTTCCTAAAGGAATGCCTGTTCACCACCATGGGTGATCTTCCACAGTAAACCCTACCTCTGTTTCCTAAAGGAATGCCTGTTCACCACCATGGTGATCTTCCACAGTAAACCCTTCCACTCTGTTTCCTAAAGGAATGCCTGTTCACCACCATGGTGATCTTCCACAGTAAACCCTTCCACTCTGTTTCCTAAAGGAATGCCTGTTCACCCCCATAGGTGATCTTCCACAGTAAACCCTTCCTCTCTGTTTCCTAAAGGAAATACTGTTCACCACCCTGGGTGATCTTCCACAGTAAACCCTTCCACTCTGTTTCCTAAAGGAATGCCTGTTCACCACCATGGCTGATCTTCCACCGTAAACCCTTCCACTCTGTTTCCTAAAGGAATGCCTGTTCACCACCATGGGTGATCTTCCACAGTAAACCCTTCCACTCTGTTTCCTAAAGGAATGCCTGTTCACCCCCATAGGTGATCTTCCACAGTAAACCCTTCCAACTCTGTTTCCTAAAGGAATCCCTGTTCACCACCATGGGTGATCTTCCACAGTAAACCCTTCCACTATGTTTCCTAAAGGAATGCCTGTTCACCCCCATGGGTGATCTTCCACAGTAAACCCTTCCACTCTGTTTCCTAAAGGAATGCCTGTTCACCACCATGGGTGTCTTCATCTTCCACAGTAAACCCTTCCACTCTGTTTCCTAAAGGAATGCCTGTTCACCACCATGGGTGATCTTCATCTTCCACAGTAAACCCTTCCACTCTGTTTCCTAAAGGAATGCCTGTTCACCACCATGGGTGATCTTCATTTTCCACAGTAAACCCTTCCACTCTGTTTCCTAAAGGAATGCCTGTTCACCCCCATGGGTGATCTTCCACAGTAAACCCTTCCAACTCTGTTTCCTAAAGGAATCCCTGTTCACCACCATGGGTGATCTTCCACAGTAAACCCTTCCACTCTGTTTCCTAAAGGAATGCCTGTTCACCCCCATAGGTGATCTTCCACAGTAAACCCTTCCAACTCTGTTTCCTAAAGGAATCCCTGTTCACCACCATGGGTGATCTTCCACAGTAAACCCTTCCACTATGTTTCCTAAAGGAATGCCTGTTCACCCCCATAGGTGATCTTCCACAGTAAACCCTTCCACTCTGTTTCCTAAAGGAAATGCCTGTTCACCACCATGGGTGATCTTCATCTTCCACAGTAAACCCTTCCACTTTGTTTCCTAAAGGAATGCCTGTTCACCACCATGGGTGATCTTCATCTTCCACAGTAAACCCTTCCACTCTGTTTCCTAAAGGAATGCCTGTTCACCACCATGGGTGATCTTCATCTTCCACAGTAAACCCTTCCACTCTGTTTCCTAAAGGAATGCCTGTTCACCACCATGGGTGATCTTCATTTTCCACAGTAAACCCTTCCACTCTGTTTCCTAAAGGAATGCCTGTTCACCACCATGGGTGATCTTCCACAGTAAACCCTTCCACTCTGTTTCCTAAAGGAATGCCTGTTCACCACCATGGGTGATCTTCCACAATAAACCCTTCCACTCTGTTTCCTAAAGGAATGACTGTTCACCCCCATAGGTGATCTTCCACAGTAAACCCTTCCACTCTGTTTCCTAAAGGAATACCTGTTCACCCCCATAGGTGATCTTCCACAGTAAACCCTTCCAACTCTGTTTCCTAAAGGAATGCCTGTTCACCCCCATAGGTGATCTTCCACAGTAAACCCTTCCACTCTGTTTCCTAAAGGAATGCCTGTTCACCACCATGGTGATCTTCCACAGTAAACCCTTACACTCTCCTAAAGGAAATACTGTTCACCACCATGGGTGATCTTCCACAGTAAACCCTTCCAACTCTGTTTCCTAAAGGAATCCCTGTTCACCACCATGGGTGATCTTCCACAGTAAACCCTTCCACTCTGTTTCCTAAAGGAATGCCTGTTCACCCCCATAGGTGATCTTCCACAATAAACCCTTCCACTCTGTTTCCTAAAAGAATGCCTGTTCACCACCATGGGTGATCTTCCACAGTAAACCCTTCCACACTGTTTCCTAAAGGAATCCCTGTTCACCACCATGGGTGATCTTCCACAATAAACCCTTCCACTCTGTTTCCTAAAGGAATGCCTGTTCACCCCCATAGGTGATCTTCCACAATAAACCCTTCCACTCTGTTTCCTAAAAGAATGCCTGTTCACCACCATGGGTGATCTTCCACAGTAAACCCTTCCACACTGTTTCCTAAAGGAATGCCTGTTCACCCCCATAGGTGATCTTCCACAGTAAACCCTTCCACTCTGTTTCCTAAAGGAATGACTGTTCACCCCCATAGGTGATCTTCCACGGTAAACCCTTACTCTGTTTCCCAAAGGAATGCCTGTTCACCACCATGGGTGATCTTCCACAGTAAACCCTTCCAACTCTGTTTCCTAAAGGAATGCCTGTTCACCACCATGGGTGATCTTCCACAGTAAAGCCTTCACTCTGTTTCCTAAAGGAATGCCTGTTCATCAACATAGGTGATCTTCCACAATAAACCCTACCACTCTGTTTCCTAAAGGAATGACTGTTCACCGTCACCACCATGGGTGATCTTCCACAGTAAACCCTTACACTCCCCTAAAGGAAATACTGTTCACCACCATGGGTGATCTTCCACAGTAAACCCTTCCACTCTGTTTCCTAAAGGAATGCCTGTTCACCATCATGGGTGATCTTCCACAGTAAACTCTTACACTATGTTTCCTAAAGGAATACCTGTTCACCCCCATAGGTGATCTTCCACAGTAAACCCTTCCAACTCTGTTTCCTAAAGGAATCCCTGTTCACCACCATGGGTGATCTTCCACAGTAAACCCTTCCACTCTGTTTCCTAAAGGAATACCTGTTCACCCCCATAGGTGATCTTCCACAGTAAACCCTTCCAACTCTGTTTCCTAAAGGCATCCCTGTTCACCACCATGGGTGATCTTCCACAGTAAACCCTTCCACTCTGTTTCCTAAAGGAATGCCTGTTCACCCCCATAGGTGATCTTCCACAGTAAACCCTTCCACTCTGTTTCCTAAAGGAATGACTGTTCACCCCCATAGGTGATCTTCCACAGTAAACCCTTACACTGTTTCCTAAAGGAATGCCTGTTCACCACCATGGGTGATCTTCCACAGTAAACCCTTACACTCTCCTAAAGGAAATACTGTTCACCACCATGGGTGATCTTCCACAGTAAAGCCTTCACTCTGTTTCCTAAAGGAATGCCTGTTCACCACCATAGGTGATCTTCCACAGTAAACTCTGCCACTCTGTTTCCTAAAGGAATGACTGTTCACCATCACCACCATGGGTGATCTTCCACAGTAAACCCTTACACTCTCCTAAAGGAAATACTGTTCACCACCATGGGTGATCTTCCACATTAAAACCTTCCACTCTGTTTCCTGAAGGAATGCCTGTTCACCACCACGGGTTATCTTCCACAATAAACCATTCCACTCTGTTTCCTAAAGGTATACCTGTTCACCACTATGGGTGATCTTCCACTGTAAACTCTGCCACTCTGTTTCCTAAAGGAATGACTGTTCACCATCACCACCATGGGTGATCTTCCACAGTAAACCCTTACACTCTCCTAAAGGAAATACTGTTCACCACCATGGGTGATCTTCCACATTAAAACCTTCCACTCTGTTTCCTGAAGGAATGCCTGTTCACCACCACGGGTTATCTTCCACAATAAACCATTCCACTCTGTTTCCTAAAGGTATACCTGTTCACCACTATGGGTGATCTTCCACTGTAAACCCTTCCACTATGTTTCCTAAAGGAATACCTGTTCACCACTATGGGTGAACTTCCACAGTAAACCCTTCCAACTCTGTTTCCTAAAGGAATGCCTGTTCACCACCACGGGTTATCTTCCACAGTAAACCCTTCCAACTCTGTTTCCTAAAGGAATACCTGTTCACCACCATGGGTGATCTTCCACATTAAAACCTTCCAACTCTGTTTCCTAAAGGAATACCTGTTCACCACTATGGGTGACCTTCCACAGTAAACCCTTCCAACTCTGTTTCCTAAAGGAATGCCTGTTCACCACCACGGGTTATCTTCCACAGTAAACCCTTCCACACTGTTTCCTAAAGGAATACCTGTTCACCACTATGGGTGATCTTCCACAGTAAACCCTTCCACTATGTTTCCTAAAGGAATGACTGTTCACCACCATGGGTGATCTTCCACAGTAAACCCTTCCACTATGTTTCCTAAAGGAATACCTGTTCACCACCATGGGTGATCTTCCACAGTAAAACCTTCCACTCTGTTTCCTAAAGGAAATACTGTTCACCACCATGGGTGATCTTCCACAGTAAACCCTTACACTGTTTCCTAAAGGAATACCTGTTCACCACCATGGGTGACCTTCCACAGTAAACCCTTCCACTCTGTTTCATAAAGGAATGCCTGTTCACCACCATGGTGACCTTCCACAGTAAACCCTTCCAACTCTGTTTCCTAAAGGAATGACTGTTCACCACCATGGGTGATCTTCCACAGTAAACCCTTCCAACTCTGTTTCCTAAAGGAATACCTGTTCACCACCATGGGTGATCTTCCACAGTAAACCCTTCCAACTCTGTTTCCTAAAGGAATACCTGTTCACCACCATGGTGACCTTCCACAGTAAACCCTTCCAACTCTGTTTCCTAAAGGAATGACTGTTCACCACCATGGGTGATCTTCCACAGTAAACCCTTCCAACTCTGTTTCCTAAAGGAATACCTGTTCACCACCAGGGCTGATCTTCCACAGTAAACCCTTCCAACTCTGTTTCCTAAAGGAATGCCTGTTCACCACCACGGGTTATCTTCCACAGTAAACCCTTCCACACTGTTTCCTAAAGGAATACCTGTTCACCACTATGGGTGATCTTCCACAGTAAACCCTTCCACTATGTTTCCTAAAGGAATGACTGTTCACCACCATGGGTGATCTTCCACAGTAAACCCTTCCACTATGTTTCCTAAAGGAATACCTGTTCACCACCATGGGTGATCTTCCACAGTAAAACCTTCCACTCTGTTTCCTAAAGGAAATACTGTTCACCACCATGGGTGATCTTCCACAGTAAACCCTTCCACACTGTTTCCTAAAGGAATACCTGTTCACCACTATGGGTGATCTTCCACAGTAAACCCTTCCACTATGTTTCCTAAAGGAATACCTGTTCACCACCATGGTGACCTTCCACAGTAAACCCTTCCAACTCTGTTTCCTAAAGGAATGACTGTTCACCACCATGGGTGATCTTCCACAGTAAACCCTTCCAACTCTGTTTCCTAAAGGAATACCTGTTCACCACCATGGGTGATCTTCCACAGTAAACCCTTCCAACTCTGTTTCCTAAAGGAATGACTGTTCACCACCATGGGTGATCTTCCACAGTAAACCCTTCCAACTCTGTTTCCTAAAGGAATACCTGTTCACCACCATGGGTGATCTTCCACAGTAAACCCTTCCAACTCTGTTTCCTAAAGGAATACCTGTTCACCACCATGGTGACCTTCCACAGTAAACCCTTCCAACTCTGTTTCCTAAAGGAATGACTGTTCACCACCATGGGTGATCTTCCACAGTAAACCCTTCCAACTCTGTTTCCTAAAGGAATACCTGTTCACCACCAGGGCTGATCTTCCACAGTAAACCCTTCCAACTCTGTTTCCTAAAGGAATGCCTGTTCACCACCACGGGTTATCTTCCACAGTAAACCCTTCCACACTGTTTCCTAAAGGAATACCTGTTCACCACTATGGGTGATCTTCCACAGTAAACCCTTCCACTATGTTTCCTAAAGGAATGACTGTTCACCACCATGGGTGATCTTCCACAGTAAACCCTTCCACTATGTTTCCTAAAGGAATACCTGTTCACCACCATGGGTGATCTTCCACAGTAAAACCTTCCACTCTGTTTCCTAAAGGAAATACTGTTCACCACCATGGGTGATCTTCCACAGTAAACCCTTACACTGTTTCCTAAAGGAATACCTGTTCACCACCATGGGTGACCTTCCACAGTAAACCCTACCACTCTGTTTCATAAAGGAATGCCTGTTCACCACCATGGTGACCTTCCACAGTAAACCCTTCCAACTCTGTTTCCTAAAGGAATGACTGTTCACCACCATGGGTGATCTTCCACAGTAAACCCTTCCAACTCTGTTTCCTAAAGGAATACCTGTTCACCACCATGGGTGATCTTCCACAGTAAACCCTTCCAACTCTGTTTCCTAAAGGAATACCTGTTCACCACCATGGTGACCTTCCACAGTAAACCCTTCCAACTCTGTTTCCTAAAGGAATGACTGTTCACCACCATGGGTGATCTTCCACAGTAAACCCTTACACTCTGTTTCCTAAAGGAATGCCTGTTCACCACCATGGATGATCTTCCACAGTAAACCCTTCCACTATGTTTCCTAAAGGAATGCCTGTTCACCACCATGGGTGATCTTCCACAGTAAACCCTTCCAACTCTGTTTCCTAAAGGAATGACTGTTCACCACCATGGGTGATCTTCCACCGTAAACCATTCCAACTCTGTTTCAAAGAAATGAATGCAGTGAATTGGGCAAAGAAACTCGAACGAAAGCAGAAGAGGACATTTTTAGGATTATTCATGATAAAAGTAGGGTTCCCGAATAACATAACATTATATTAAAGGGAGAGGGGGAGGGGGGGGGGGGGGCTATTATTAACTCCGACATTACTGTCATTACTTTTCAATTTAAATTATAAATATGTGGGGTTTTAAACTAACCAATAATGTTAAAGAATAAAAATGAAAATAAATCGTAATTCTTGTCGTAAATACTCATTAAGAATGACGTGTCACTACAAAAATCGCATAAAGAGAATTTTCTATTATAAATTATGCCGTATAATAGTACTATTATTATGAATAAATATTTTTAAGTACTATTTATATGATATTCATTGTTACAAGTTACATCAAGGTAATAATGCACCAATTGGTTAAAAGGCAAATATAAGCTGAACCTAGGTACATAATAAAGAAATATAAACCATACGAAAGTATACTTTAGTAACCATAGTAACTTAACTATACTAACCATACTTATAGTACATTAGTTGACATAGTAACCAATAACCTTTAGTACAATGAGAAAGGAAAATGTTTAATTAAATTCTAATCACCCAAATCCAATGTTGAAGACGGAAGGCTAATGTAAAACTAATAATAATCAACCGAATAGCAAAGTAGTAATGAATAAATACGAGTAATTTTAAAGCAAGACTTCAGTACTTATTTCAGTCTGAACGGACAGACTTCAGTACTTATTTCAGTCAGAACGGACACTGAACGGACATACTTCAGTACTTATATCAGTCTGAACGGACAGACTTCAGTACTTATTTCAGTCTGAACGGACAGACTTCAGTACTTATTTCAGTCTGAACGGACATTTCATTCTAAACGGACATACTTCAGTACTTATGTCAGTCTGAACGGACACACTTCAGTACATTTTTCAGTCTGAACCGACAGACTTTAGTACTTATTTCAGTCTGAGCGGACAGACTTTAGTACTTATTTCAGTCTAAACGGACAGACTTCAGTACTAATTTCAGTCTGAACGGACAGACTTCAGTACTAATTTCAGTCTGAACGGACAGACTTCAGTACTCATTTCAGTCTAAACGGACAGACTTCAGTACTAATTTCAATCTGAACGGACAGACTTCAGTACTCATTTCAGTCTAAACGGACAGACTTCAGTACTTATTTCAGTCTGAACGGACAGACTTCAGTACTTATTTCAGTCAGAACGGACACTGAACGGACATACTTCAGTACTTATATCAGTCTGAACGGACAGACTTCAGTACTTATTTCAGTCTGAACGAACATACTTCAGTACTTATTTCAGTCTGAACGGACATTTCATTCCAAACGGACATACTTCAGTACTTATGTCAGTCTGAACGGACACACTTCAGTACATTTTTCAGTCTGAACCGACAGACTTTAGTACTTATTTCAGTCTGAGCGGACAGACTTTAGTACTTATTTCAGTCTAAATGGACAGACTTCAGTACTTATTTCAGTCTGAACAGACAAACTTCAATACTTATTTCAGTCTGAACGGACATACTTCAGTACTTATTTCAGTCCAAACGGACAGACTTTAATACTTTTCAGTCTGAGCGGACAGACTTCAGTACTTATTTCAGTCTGAACATACATACTTCAGTACATATTTCAGTCTGAACGGACACACTTCAGTACTTATTTCAGTCGGAACCGGCAGACTTCAATACTCAATTCAACCTGAACAGACAGACTTCAGTACTTATTTCAGTCTGAACGGACATACTTTAGTACTTATTCAGTCTGAACGGACAGACTTCAGTACTTATTTCAGTCTGAACGGACAGACTTCAGTACTTATTTCAGTCTGAACGGACACACTTCAGTACTTATTTCAGTCGGAACCGACAGACTTCAATACTTAATTCAGTCTGAACAGACAGACTTCAGTACTTATTTCAGTCGGAACCTACAGACTTCAATACTCAATTCAGTCTGAACAGACAGACTTCAGTACTTATTTCAGTCTGAACGGACATACTTCAGTACTTATTCAGTCTGAACGGACAGACTTCAGTACTTATTTCAGTCTGAACGGACACACTTCAGTACTTATTTCAGTCGGAACCGACAGACTTCAATACTCAATTCAGTCTGAACAGACAGACTTCAGTACTTATTTCAGTCGGAACCGACAGACTTCAATACTCAATTCAGTCTGAACAGACAGACTTCAGTACTTATTTCAGTCTGAACGGACATACTTCAGTACTTATTCTGTCTGAACGGACAGACTTCAGTACTTATTCAGTCTGAACGGACAGACTTCAGTACTTATTTCAGTCTGAACGGACAGACTTCGGCACTTATTTCAGTCTGAACGGACATACTTCAGTACTTATTTCAGTCTGAACGGACATACTTCAGTACTTATTCAGTCTGAACGGACAGACTTCAGTACTTATTTCAGTCTGAACGGACATACTTCAGTACTTATTTCAGTCCAAACGGACAGATTTTAATACTTTTCAGTCTGAACGGACAGACTTCAGTACTCATTTCAGTCTGAACGGATAGACTTCAGTACTTATTCAGTCTGAACGGACAGACTTCAGTACTTATTTCAGTCTGAACGGACAGACTTCAGTACTTATTTCAGTCTGAACGGACATACTTCAGTACTTATTTCAGTCCAAACGGACAGACTTTAATACTTTTCAGTCTGAACGGACAGACTTCAGTACTCGTTTCAGTCTGAACGGATAGACTTCAGTACTTATTCAGTCTGAACAGACAGACTTCAGTACTTATTTCAGTCTGAATGGACATACTTCAGTACTTATTTCAGTCCAAACGGACAGACTTTAATACTTTTCAGTCTGAACGGACAGACTTCAGCACTTATTTCAGTCTGAACGGACATACTTCACTACTTATTTCAGTCTGAACGGACAAACTTCAGTACATATTTTAGTCTGAACTGACAGACTTCAGTACTTATTTCAGTCTGAACGGACATACTTCAGTACATATTTCAGTCTGAACGGACAAACGTCAGTACTCATTTCAGTACAAACGGATAGACTTTAGTACTTATTTTAGTCTGAACGGACAGACTTCAGTACTTATTTCAGTCTGAACGGACAAACTTCAGTACATATTTTAGTCTGAACTGACAGACTTCAGTACTCATTTCAGTACAAACGGATATACTTCAGTAGTATTTCAGTCTGAACGGACAGACCTCAGCACTTATTTCAGTCTGAACGGACAGACTTCAGTACTCATTTCAGTACAAACGGATATACTTCAGTACTTATTTCAGTCTGAACGGACAGACTTCAGTATTTATTTCAGTCTGAACGGACATACTTCAGTACTTATTTCAGTCCAAACGGACAGACTTTAATACTTTTCAGTCTGAACGGACAGACTTCAGTACTCGTTTCAGTCTGAACGGATAGACTTCAGTACTTATTCAGTCTGAACAGACAGACTTCAGTACTTATTTCAGTCTGAATGGACATACTTCAGTACTTATTTCAGTCCAAACGGACAGACTTTAATACTTTTCAGTCTGAACGGACAGACTTCAGCACTTATTTCAGTCTGAACGGACAAACTTCAGGACTTATTTTAGTCTGAAGGGACAGACTGCAGTACTAATTTTAGTCTGAACGGACAGACTTCAACACTTATTTCAGTCCAAACGGACAGACTTCAGTACTTATTTCAGTCTGAACGGACAGACCTCAACACTTATTTCAGTCTGAACGGACAGACTTCAGTACATATTTCAGTCTGAACGGACAGACTTCAGTACTTATTTCAGTCCAAATGGACAGACTTCAGTACTTATTTCAGTCCAAACGGACAGACTTCAGTACTTATTTCAGTCCAAACGGACAGACTTCAGTACTTATTTCAGTCCAAACGGACAGACTTCAGTACATATTTCAGTCTGAACGGACATACTTCAGTACTTATTTCAGTCCAAACGGACAGACTTTAATACTTTTCAGTCTGAACGGACAGACTTCAGCACTTATTTCAGTCTGAACGGACAAACTTCAGGACTTATTTTAGTCTGAAGGGACAGACTTCAGTACTAATTTTAGTCTGAACGGACAGACTTCAACACTTATTTCAGTCCAAACGGACAGACTTCAGTACTTATTTCAGTCTGAACGGACAGACCTCAACACTTATTTCAGTCTGAACGGACAGACTTCAGTACATATTTCAGTCTGAACGGACAGACTTCAGTACTTATTTCAGTCCAAATGGACAGACTTCAGTACTTATTTCAGTCCAAACGGACAGACTTCAGTACTTATTTCAGTCCAAATGGACAGACTTCAGTACTTATTTCAGTCCAAACGGACAGACTTCAGTACTTATTTCAGTCCAAACGGACAGACTTCAGTACTTATTTCAGTCTGAACGGATAGACTTCAGTACTTATTTCAGTCTGAACGGACAGACATCAGACTATAAACTGGTTTCATTTTGTACCACCGATATCATTATTTTGCACGAATAATTCACTGTGTTTACCTTTAGAGGCACAGGGGAGGGATACTATCGGGTGAGACAACGAATCTCAGGATATTTTGGACGCCTTTAGTCTCTGAGCACCGAGACTTTTAACCTGTTTACCGCGGGGTTTAGTGTCCCATTCCTGTCCCCAATCATCGTCGTCCCACCCGCTTGGAGCCGCCACCCCAGTAGACTGACCTAGAGTGGACGCAGGTTGCTTAGCAACAACCTCGAAACCCCAATCAGCGTCGATGTCCCAGGAGTCCTTCCTACCGGCGGGAGTCTGTCGACGGGATTTACTCGAACTTTTGTGCGGATTTCGCTCGGACCCGGATTTACTGGAAGACTTGGTTGCCTTGGTAACAGGGCCTGCGGTTAGCTCCTCGAAGAACGATTCGCTGGGAGCGGGAGCGGCAGCGCTGGCGGGTTTCGCGTCCCAGTCGTAACGACTGGTCGGCGTCGCTGAAGGGGTCTCGAGAGCCGGCCAATCAGAGTCGTCCTCCCATTCGGCGGACTGCGAACCCCAATCGGATTGTGTCGAATCGACCAACGGCGTTCTCGTCTCGGTTAACGTGCGAGTCGATTCGTACACTCTGCTCGGCGCGTCTTCTACTCCCCCTAACGGCCCCCCATCGCCCCCTAACGAGCCCCCACTGTCCCCTAACGGCCCCCCATCACTCCCGATGTCCCCCACCTCCCCCTCCCCACCCCTAACATCCCCTCCCTTCTCCCCAACTCGAGTTACAACGGGTTTCTTTATCTCACCGATGCGACCTTTAGTCGGGTCGTTAGCCGAACCCGCCGCGGCGCTACGATTGGACCAGATGCTGGAGGCGGCCCAGCTGAGGAGTCCGGTTGCGGACGTCCCGACCGACTCCGTCTGCCGCGAGGCCGACTCCGACTCCGCCACCAGCTCCGGGTGTTGCGACAATCTATCGAGTTTCGACACGATGGCGCCGACCGTTTTGAAACAGTTGTCCCTGACCTCGCGCTCTGGGTCGATGGTGAGTCCACAGAGCATAGGGAGGACTTTGGTAGCGAGTTCATTGATAGTGAAGTAGCGCTGTGTGGCTGCGATACCGGCGAGAGCAGCCGAGCGGGAAGGGGGGAAGGGGTCCCGTAGCGCTCGGGAGAACGCAGATAGGAGAACCTTCGGACGCGTCTAGAAACAAAAGATATAAAACAAAACAAGTTATAATAAAATGCTGTTGATGGTGGATCACTAGAGAAAGGAAAATGGTTAAAAACAACGAACAAATTATACACATTAATTAAATAATATTTTATTAAGGCCAAGGAAGGATGTTCAAACTACAAATTTATAAAATTGGGAATGTAGAGATCAATTGATGAAATGTTCCACAATACTGCAAATATATTACCGGCTTAATTTTATCTTATTTATATCCGATGGCTTCAAGTCAAAATATCCCAAACACCAAATTTCTGAAAAAGTTTTTATTGGTCAATTATATTAAATGCAGGATGCTGATGTTTTTTCCTAATTTCAACGGATTGGCGATATCTTAATTTGTTTTAAAGATATAGTAAATTCAAAAATATACCAAAAGCCAATTGTTAATTTTATTTTTTTTCAAAATATCCCAAATGACATTTAAACATCCCAGATTCTGGATTATCTTGGCTAAAACCGGATATTTATTGTTTCAAATTGTCCCAAGTACCTCATAATGAAATAGACAAGCCTAGGAAAATGGCGCCAAATTTAAACAGGGGTAAAATGCGGTATTAGGTCCCTCCACCTATTCAGCCTGTACTGTGTACCGTACTGCAGTAATACTGGTATTTTTGTATTTATACCGTAACCTGACTGACTCATTGTCTGCTAGCTTACTTTAAGTGGCTTGTTGTGTTATTTAGTTTATTATTTTGGTTAGGGTTAGTTGGTCAGGCTTTTAAGTCACAATCTAAGAATTCAAGCGGAATTTCGGACATTATTCTCATCTAGGCCCGAAGGCCGAAGGGCCGTTAAAGGCAATAATGTCCTGAAAACGAATATTACCTAAAAGAATCGAAATTTGTGGAACAAATTATGATTGTATTGTGCCTGTCTGTGCAGTCTATGAACAATAGTGTACCGGTCTATATCTAACAATGTCTTTTACTGGTTTTATTGGTAATGATTTGAGTGACGGGGAGATGGGGAATAACCATCAGTTTAGTGCCGAGGAAGATACGTTTATGGGTGTAGGGGTGACATAAATTCGACAGTTGGTCCACCAAATCCGCAGAAAAAAACTGGCAGAAAAAGAAAAATACACGAATCAGATGATTATCCCAGGTTTAATAGAAAACTGGCCCGTCTACGTGGTCGTGGCTATACAACAAACGGAAAGTTTCGAAAGCCAAAAGATGAGACCGATACCGCGCAAAGGTTGTGCTCGTAAGTGCAGTGAAAATTGGGCACCGGAGGAGCGATGTGAGCAGTTTGAACATTTTAGCAAAAACTTCAGAAGTCGCGAAGAGCAACATGCTTACCTTCGCACCTTAATGGAATAAAAATAAGTTGAGGAGGCGAGAGCCTGATAAGGGCACCGGTAAGAAAGGAAATCGTAAGGATGTATCAGTGGAGTGGTATTTGTACAAGGATGGCGATAAAATTCCTGTGTGTAGACAGTTTGGCGAATGTACGTTGGATGTTGGTGAACAAGTCCTGAAAATAATAGTTACGAGAACAACATCATGTGGTTCTCTTTCACACTCCCGAGGGGGTGGCGCTACCAATCGGACAGCAGAAGCGCGGGAAGGGGGAGTTCGGGAATTCATAGCGGATCTTCCCGCTATGAGTTCGCACTATTGTCGAAAGGATTCTAAACGTAAATACCAACCGACATCGTGTGAGAGTGAAAAGAACCTGCATCGGATCTATAAAACCAAAGTTTCAAATCCAGTGAGTTCGTCAGTTTTCCATAGGATATTGAAATCCGAATTCAACTTGGGGTTCCATGCTCCAAAAAAGGACAAATGCCAGTTGTGTGTCCAGAACCGAAGAAACGACCTGGGGCTTAATTTGGAAGAAACACTAGTGAAATAAATACGATATCTATGGCATTCAGGTCAGCACAGGAAAGAATTAGTGAAAACTACCGGTGCTGTAGTTTTGACCTACAAAAGGTCCTAAATACACCACATTCAAACTCCATGCTCGTCGGGTTCTCTAGGCGGTTCGCTTTTTACATTGAGAGTCTTTTTGATAGTGGCACGGAAAAGGGATTTTGCTTCATTTGGGGCGAAAACACTGCTAAGAGGGGGTCTACAGAGGTGTCTTCTGTCCTTTATAAGTATTTGGAGAACTTGAGAGGTGTCCTGGTCAGAACAAATATAAAATTGTTATTGCCTCTCCCCACCAAGCACTTCTTCGAGTCCCGACTGTTCGACGAATCAGAGTAACATTTTTACTCCCTGATCACACTAACATGCCCGTGGATTCAATCCACGCGCGAATAGAGAATTATACGCGAAAGCGGGAGGTCTGGGCCCCTTCCGAGTGGAACACCGTCATCCGACATTCTAAAATAGAAAATACTTACGAGGTTATTGAAATAAAATCTCACGATTTCTTCCAATGGAAACAATCTCGAATGGTTCAGATTCTTGAGAATGTCAAGAATAGCGACAAGGTGGCAGTTCCGTGGTCAAAGGCCATGTCAGTGAAGACATGGTCAAGGAGATTATTCTTCCTCGACAACGAGGAAGACATTCGCGCTCCCTTCGTTTCGATCTTCCACCACTTGCTTACCCCAACCAAGTTCCATTAGCCACTGCTAAGTTCAATGACCTTGTGTAAAAAGCGAATTCAGGAAAGAATACGAGCCCATGGTAGCAGATGACTCTGTAGATGATATTTTGAACGAAACTGATGGGAAGATTGACCTTTATTGATAATTTGTGATTGGATATATAGTGTCTTGAGATTCTACTGTTAATATTGTACACTTTTTTGATTATCAAAATGATGCTAAAATGCATTTGGGGTATTTTGAAAAATAATATTTATATTAACCCCTTTGTAAATGTAATGTTCAAAATGTCCCAATTACCCTAGACCTTAATCGCAGAATTATATTAAAAAAACGCACCCTGCAGTGGAAACAGCACGATTTTTTTAAGTAATTAAAAAAAATCGAAATTCTGTACGGCCTTCGTCAGAATAAGAATATAAAAAAAATCTCTCCTGAACAATTTATCATTTGGCGTTTGGTATATTTTGACTTGAAGCTATTGACTTATTCGATTATATTTTTGAACATTAACAGTGTATGACTAGTCCAGTGTATTCGTTTAAAACTAACAGGAACAGCAAATAATGTGATATTTTGCAAGAAACGAACCAGCAACTTGAATTGAACGGTTTAAAATATTATGGGGAGAGAGACCAGGGAAATAAACAAATATAATAGTATATTTGTCGTCCAGGGGAATTATCGCACGTTGCTACATTACGTGACCATTAAGACCACCATTGACTGATTGTTGGCCACTTTTTAAATAAAATATTATCGGAGGGAAATAAAGTAATAGCAGGGAGATAAAGTAATTAAACTAAAAGTTCGAGAGAAATAAACTAATAGTTGGAAGGAAAAAAAACTATTAGTAGGTGTGAATGCTCACCTGCGGGTTTATGTATCCAGCTATTTTCCCCAGACATACAGTGGCGTTGGTCCGTATACCGGGTTGGTCGTCCTTGCCTTGCACCTGCGCTAGGTGCTGCAGTAACACCGAATTCAGGTGCTTATCGTTCAGCTTCCCCGCGATCAAGGACATACACTTCACGGTGTGCTCGCGAATAACCGGGTTGGAGTCGGTGAATCCGGGGACGAGTTGAGGGAATATCTGCTCGTTGGTCGTTCCTACCGAGAGGAACTCTGCGAACCGTTCCATCTGCTGGAGTAGCCGCACCCGGGTGGCGCGGTCCGGCGATTTAAATAGTTTAACGACGGCCGGGACTATCCGCTGTTGGTACTCCTCGGTGGGAAGGAGGGAACCCACCTGGGTAATACAATACAATCATTAATTAATTTAGTGATGATTAGAACTGGAAACTAAAAATGTTATTAATTATTATTATTTATCTTTTATTATCTTAAACTCTCTTTCATAAAAAATAAAAATGAAGGCAGTTCACTCGGGAGAGTCCAGACAGACAGCTGATAATTGGTAGATAATAAGCGTCGACGATCCAGATAGGGGGGGGGGGGGGGTGGGGGGGAAACTGGACGCAATTTCGACGCAAATAATGTCACTTGTTCTATAGTGTTTAGTTTATTGTTTTGGTTAAAATAACGTGTCACTGTAACCTGCTCCTTCCCCAAAATTGAGAATTTAACTTTGAGGCGGGATATTAATTTGCCGAGATGGGATTTGCGTCCAGTTTCCCTCTGATTAATTTGTTGTAACTATTGTAGCTAATTAATTGCTGGGTATCCCTGAAAATACCCCTAGCGACCTGGGTCTCTTTTTTTTGCTTCCAATATCCCTCATAATTGTCTCAAAAATGCTGCAAAATAAGGTTAAATAAAATAAAATAGGCCTAAAAAATACAAACAAATCTTAATAAAGAAACCTTAATCTTAGAAATCTTAATACAGAAGACAGAAATATGGATATTCATAAGCTGTAATACCGGTATTAAAATACCTTTAGTAAAGGCGGTAGAACAGCGCTCCCCGCGTTCCCAAACTCGAACGCATGGAGGAGCTGCGGGAGGATTCTATTCCTCGTGAAATGATGAGGAAATTCCCCCAAAACGTCGACGAGATTCTGAAAAAATTTTTGTTTTTCCGTCGCGTCGGCGACTTGGATTTCCTCCAAGAATTTATTGCATTTCACGAAGTTGTTATCCATAAATCCGTCAGGGCGTGAGGCGCGCTCTAAGAACTGCTGTACGGAGCAGCGGGAGTTCGCGTTCTTATCGGAAAGACTCGAGAACAACGAGGAGAGATTCCTCGGAATGTTTCCGAGTTTACGAAGGTCGGAAGAGGCATGGAGTCTCCCGTTATGGATCTCCCATACGAGACAGGCAAATCCGTATGAGTCCGACAGATTTCGCACGCCGCGATCCGACGGTTTATAGACCGCCAACGCCGGTTGGATCGAACCCGAAGGCGGTTTACCGACGCCGGACATAAACTCAACGCCGCCGAGTTTCCATTCCCCCGCCGCGTTTACAAACACGCTGGACGCGCAGAGATTGTTGTGGACCAAGTTGCACTGCGCGCCCAGGAAATCTACCCCTTTCGCTATCACGTGAAGTCCCCATGTGATGTCTAACCGTCGTTCGTTAGCGTCTAGTGCTGACAGATGGTCGGACAGGGGGACTATCGGTTCCGTTACTAAATAAACGCAAGTCGGAGTCTCTAGACTGTCTACGTAGGTGAGTATACTGGGATGACGCAGAGTGCGCAGTTGTTTCAACGCGTTCTGTGTAGCTTCCGCTAGGGCCGTATCTGCGTCTACCTTAGCAACGAATACAGAAACGGGTGCGCCGTTGCTACGGCGTTTCCCGTCGTTAAGCGTCCAGATGGAAGTTTCGCTTTTATATGTTTTCACCTCCTCGCCTACTTCGAAGGCAAATGTTGCTAGCGGTGCGCGAGAAAACAGGGACCACATTACTGCATTACTCTCGTTATTTATAATAGGCCTATCAGGTACTCAGGTAGGTCTGTAGGTACTCAGGTACTGGGCACTGCACACTGCACACTGTGGTAGAGCTGTAGAGCGTCTGTGTTTGGTGTTC
>JAUCBJ010005178.1:0-28823 GCA_032718475.1 Nemertoderma westbladi
GACTGGTACCTATTTGGTCTGCGGACTTAGCAAGAAAGCTATGATTTTCGATTAATTAAAAAAATAAGTACAACAAAATAAAATGGCAATATTTACATTACTGTACATTACTAACCTAAACTACTGTATACTTACTGTATGCACCACATTTTCACACGTAGTAAGCCGTACAGTAGTGACATCAAATTTAGAAAACCTCACTAAACTGCTAAAAGTACAGGTAGTCTTTGTAATACTATTTATATGAGGTAGTAGCAGTAGCCCAGTAGGTATATTTGGTATTATGTATCAAAGTTATGATTAATTAAAAAATACGTACTACAAAGTAAAATGGCAATATTTAGCCTAACCTAAACTACTGTATAATTAAGCTACTTTTGAAACTACCCAAGTAAACTGAAAACAATTAAAAAAATTTTGCCATTTAAATGGAAGTTCAGTCCAAAATTAAGGGTATAAACGTTAAGCAGACAGTGGTGCAGACACCTGATGCGGACAGTGGTGCAGACACCTGGTGCGGACGGTGGTGCAGACACTGGTGCAGACAGTGGTGCAGACAGTGGTGCAGACACAGGTGCAGACAGTGGTGCAGACAGTGATGCAGACAGTGGTGCAGCGTGTAGACAGTGGTTCAGACACTGGTGCAGACAGTGGTGCAGACAGTGATGCAGACTCTGGTGCAGACACTGGTGCAGACAGTGGTGCAGACAGTGATGCAGACTCTGGTGCAGACACTGGTGCAGACAGTGGTGCAGACAGGGTGCAGAAAGTGGTGCAGACACTGGTGCAGACACTGGTGCAGACAGCAGACACCTGGTGAAAATACTGAAATACCAGAGTAGGCCTACCACAAACACAATAGGCTACCACCAGGCACTATTATCTACAAATAGGCGAGTAACTACTGAAAGGTTTTACATGAAGTAGGGAGGACGTATGTCAGTATGTAGTACAAGTCGGGGTGCGTGGGGGTGAATGTGCCCTAATTACAGTACAAATATTTATAAGTGGTGTGTACGAAAGTAATTAATCGGTATTCCCGTTTTCATATAAACAATAATGTCTATAAATTGTAAGCAGCAATGTTTTCAAAGGAATGAGGTTTAAGCGACAGTGTTTGATTGTTTATACATGACCTACCGGTACCTTATACAGAGTGTGTTTAATTTGTTTACCTTTACTGGAGCCACTGCTTATTACTGTATAATAAAACGAGCTCATTAAGTATTGTCTCATGCTGGGGATATACATTCACTAACTACAGTAAGGTCTCTGGAATTCTTAGCCCGCGAGTATTCTTAGCCTGCGAGTATTCTTGGCCCTTGGGTATTCTTAGCCAGCAAAACAATAACGTTTATTGTTTTGGTTCCCCCAATCTGCCAATACTCCTCTGAAACGTGCTCCTTTACTAAACTACTAAACTGCTCCTTTACTAACCTGCTCGTCCCTTTACTAACCTGCTCGCCCCTTTACTGTCTGCACCAGTGTCTGCACCAGACTGTCTGCACCACTGTCTGCACCATTGTCTGCACCAATGTCTGCACAACTGTCTGCACCACTGTCTGCACGACTGCACCACTGTCTGCACCACTGACTGCACCTACTGTCTGCTCTGCACCAGTGCCTGCTTAACGTTTATACCCCAAAATTAATTAGTACAACGATGGACAGATTGATTAGTCATACTGTCTTCTGGTCTTAGCTCAATCAGTCAATGTAATACTTGGAATATTTAGCAAAGTTTGCTCCGGGCTTCTGCAGTATCAATTGCAGAAGCCGAACCGAACCGAAATTGCCAAACTTCGGCCCGAACCGAACCGAAGCCGAAGCTTCTGTTGAGCCCTACTCATACACTATGCTGCACAATACTGCACACTAATCTGCCAATCTTCACTGATTTTAGTCACATATAAAAGGAACACAGGCTGACTCATGTAGGGTCTATCAAATAACATTAGATTCACTTCAAACCACTTTAACATAAGTCACAATCGTTATTGGTAACCTTTCTCTCTTACCTTAGGTATATCAAGAATATTGGGTTGCGGGGTTATTTATCGTTATTCCAAATATAATTATTCATCAACCATATTATGAAGAACTGACAGCAAATAGCAGTATAAAACAACAAATCAGTACCGGTATGTCAGCAATGAGATATAGGCATGCAGTTCCGTCAGTTTGGTATGTAGTCCGTTAAAGGATATATGCCCTTTATAATTAAA
Source organism: Nemertoderma westbladi (assembly GCA_032718475.1). Taxonomy (NCBI): domain Eukaryota; kingdom Metazoa; phylum Xenacoelomorpha; order Nemertodermatida; family Nemertodermatidae; genus Nemertoderma; species Nemertoderma westbladi. Next base: position 2,226 of record JAUCBJ010005178.1, read on the forward strand.
CCTACTAGTGTACGACTAAAAAGCAGTACAGCACAAAATATTTCTAAGCCGTTCTTTCTTTGGCTCAAGACTGAATGTAAACACTGCACATAGGCATTGCGTCATTTCTCGGAAATTTTCTGTACAAGGAGCCACAAAAACGCTCTCATTGGCTGACTGAACTGAGAGACGCCGTAGAACAAAGGAAATCAACACGTATGAATGTCAGCTGTTAACCGTAGTCATAGTAACTACTGTTCAAGAGTAGCTATCACCCCTTTGCGTCACGAATTGCCATAGAATCATAAAAATATGCCTTTCACAGTACACATACGGAGGAAATAGGTCTTAGATCCTCTAAAAACACCGATACAGCAATAATACGGTCTCTTACACTTATTAAATCAACTACAGAGTATTTTAAGGTAAAAGATAATAAAAATAACGGGGCAATTCAGCAAAGGCTTTTACAATCAGTATATACAGATGTGGGAATTTAGTTTAACGCAGTAGTGGTAGCTACTGCAGTTTTAATCAGTCTATAATTTAATGCATAAGCTACGCTGCTATGTCAGTACCAGTACTGCTGCACTCAGCACTGTCTGACTGTACTGTAAAATTATAATTTAAGGGGGGACTCAATCTGTGGAGGGGGGACAGAATCCGCTAGCGGATTCGGTCCCCCCGGACTCAATCCGCTAGCGGATTCGATCCCCCCGGACCATATCCGCGGGGGGACAGAATCCGCTGTTACACCGGTACTGTACAACAAACGATGTAGGTACAGTTACTGTAGTAGGGAAGCCTACCGGGTTCCTGTCACATACAGTATATAGTAATAGCGGGTTCGCTAATAGGCCTGTTTGCCTGTGTACTGGACTAGAATAGCTTGGGCTTGGACTGATTGCTGAAGATATGAATTAGGATGTAGGAAGCAGGCCTACCACCGGTTACCGTACGTACATGACGTACGGTCGGTCGTCGGTATCGGCTGATCGGCACAACATCGGTAGGCCTACCGGTCTGCCGCCTGCCGGTGCCTACCTGCCTACTGCTGTACTGGAATATAATGAGCTGGGTGCCGGGTACGTACCTACCCTGGCAGGTACCGGTAGGGAACTCTGTCCCGGTGCTAACCACACTTCTGCACTTAACTTAGGCCTACTACTAGGTTAAATTATTAGTTGTAGGCTTTCAGTAGGCTATGAATATTTAATGAAATGAAATTAATATTTAATTTTGCGACGATTTTATTCAATAATTTCGGGAATTAACTTATAGAACAGCAACACGAGGCTAATTGTATCTATTGTATCTTATGTTTTTTGAGTTTGGTACACACCTTATGATACAACTGTATGTCTGTCCTGTATATGGTTTATCAATTTCTATTTTTATTTATGAACCATTCGCTCTATATTTTTAAGCCCTAAGTAATACCTTTTAATATGCATATTTTTTAATCTACTTATAATTTTACTTATTTTGTATAACTTAACTATAGTTATATATTACTACTTGTACTAAACTAACTTACTTATTTAATATGTTCCGTTTTTACGCACCACACATTGTATCTATACCGGTTTGTCTCGAGCTCTTGCAAATCTCAGCGCCTTAGAGTACGCCACAATTGTAATTTTGGCGCTTTACAAATATATTTATTATTATTATTATTATTAAAAGTTGGTACCGGAGTTATTTTTGGCGCCCTTTCTATTTTCGACTGTGTCGGAAGTTTTTGGAGTGTGTTGCGGTGTGTTCGTCTGTGTTCGGTCGTGTTGCAATCAATTTCAATCAATTTATTTATTTCTCATCCATCTACTGTATATACATACAGTATATATGATTGCACTCACACATAGTAATTAAAGGTAGAATAGATGTACATATACTTTAGAGCACAATAATAATTATAAGGGTGTTATGTACAGAGAGGGGGGGGGGGGGGGGGGGGGGAGCAGTAGCAGTGCTAGTAGAGCTCCCTCCATATGTACGAGTTGTGAAGGGGGGGGGGGGGGGGGGGGGGGGTGGTGTTCGTTATGGATCGAGAAGGAATCGGTTGTATCCGTTAAAATTTTATTGTGTATTTTTGATTTTGCTGTTGGTAAATATCCCTGCCGAAAAATGTCCTGGTTTGTCCGAAACTGCCGTATCCATCTGCATAATATAATAATTAATCAATTAATTAACTACATTCATTTAATATGGTTTGTTTATGGAGTATAATTATTAATCAATGTCTCTGGGTATTTTTAAGATAGAGTCTGAAGGAATATATTTTTTTAATTCATAAGAAAACGAGTTTTTTGATTTAGCATTTTTTATATCGCTAGGGAGGGCATGCCATATTTTAGGGCCAGTGAATTTTAAGGATTTCTGGGTGAGCTGTATGGGTGTCTTGGTATTTGTTTTGTCTGCGTTGCCCCAGAGTATTATTCCGTATAGGATATGTGGATGAACTAGTGCGAAGTAGAGGGTTCTTAAAATGTGTAGAGGTAGAATGTATCTTAATTTGAAAAAAAAGTGTGGAAAGGAGATCAGTACAGTTTGGAAGATCATTAATGTGTAAAGTAGAAACAATATTGGGCTCAGTATGGCCTCCTGTGGAGTTCCACAGGGTGACCCAGTACGTTCAGAAGTAATACCATTGATGTGAACTATGTGCGACCTGTTGTGTAAGAAACTACCAAGGAGCTGTAAGGGGAGTCCACGTATGCCGTAACAGTCCAGTTTCTTGGAGAAGGTCGTGGTTGAGTGTGTCGAAAGCCTTCTTTAGGTCTATCGATATGAGACCGGCTGATCCACCGCCATCCAATGTACAGTATGCTGTATTTGTTCTGTAACTGTTAAGATTGCGTCACTTGTTGTAATGTTTTTCCTGAAACCATGTTGGGATGAAGTGAGTAATTTGAATTTGTTTAGGTATCGTATTGTCGCTCTTTATATTTTCGACTGTGTCGGAAGTTTTCGGAGAGTGTTTATGTGTGTTCGGTCGTGTTGCTCTTTAAGTACCTTCCATTCCCATTAATTATTTGTATACAGGAAGACAAAATAATGGTAACAAGCTGGCAAGCATGGATGGTTTACGGTCCTAATTATATCAGAACAATAATAATAATACTGTCAGACTGTACCGGTACCGTACCACATCTAGAGTCTCATGCTAATGTTGGCAAAGGCTACTGACCGGACCCATTGCTCAATTGACCGGACCCGTTGACCGGACCCATTGACCGGCGCCCCACTGCCATTTAAAGGAGCAGGATTAGTAAAGGAGCTGATTACATGGGCGTGTTGGGGGAACCAAAACAATAAACGACAAGTTCAATAACACATGATACAAGATTATGCAGGTTACTTAATTGTGGTAATAAGGGTCCGATCAATAATACACAAGTAAAATATAAAGCTTCAATACGGTATGTAGAGGGTCCGCTCAATGGGTCCGGCAATGAGTCCGGTCAGTAGCCATCACTTCTGCTAATGCTACATCGGTGAATTTACTTCACGTTATACCACTATACTGAACACTCTGATATGACTACAGTAATGCTGTAATGACATTTCCTATCACTGAAACAGAAAACAATGACATTAGGAAATCTAATGGTATAATACTGCATAGGCTACCGTCAACAGGTAGCGGTTGATTTCACCATGTAGGTCCAAATATAACAAGCGCGATATCGCGTAATGGTCCGCGTCTACCAACGCATGAACTGTCTCCTTGAATGGCTTACTACCAATCTTACAACAAAAAAACATTTGGCAAGAGTTCCGTATAGCACCACATTTTTAAAACTTATATCATTGTTACTATGGCAACGTTGAAGAGTTCTAGAACAATAGAAAAGTATTATATACTATTCTAGAACATAAATAAAATAAAATATATTATGTTCTAGAACATAGCTAATTTTTTTAATTTTAAAATAGCAAGTAAATTTAAAAAAATATTCTTAAATTGTTACTTTTTCGCTCGAATATACCCCAAAATCGGGAGAAAAAGTTTCACTTTTTTCCCTAAGGAAATAGTAAGTAACCCATAGGATTGCATTGATTTTACTTTTTTTCCCGGCGAAAAACGTAAAATAAAATATTTTTGGTGGAATCTTTTAAATTGTATTAGGCCTACATATGTTCAAGGAGCAACGACATAGAAAAGGTTTGGAAGTACTGTAATTTGAGCAAAATCCATACACTCACTCAAAACTCATAATTATTTATTACATGGGAAAAAAAGTAGAACTTTTTTCATTATTCTCGACGCATTTTATTTACCGAGCTACAGCGAGGTTAATAAAGGGTCGAGAGAATATTAAAAAAAAATGTTCTACGTTTTTTCTCATGTAATACGTAATTTTATTCTTGAATGGGAGAATCTTTTAGGCTCGTTAAGCCAAGGAATGCCTGTTCACCACCATGGGTGATCTTCCACAGTAAACCCTTCCACTCTGTTTCCCAAGTTGCCTTGGTTCCCATTTATCGACCACTGAAGGATGAAAGCCGGGGTTGGGCTAGGCTGCAGCATTTAAAGCACTGTGCCCAAACAGTGCTGCCCATCTAGGGATCGAACCCGGGCTCCCTAATCGGAAGCACAGTAATGTCACCACTAGACCAAGAAAGACCTAATTTTATTCTTAAATTGGTACTCCTGATGATGCTTACTCAATGTTAAATAATTTAGTGTTCTCGAATATTTATTACGTAACTAGAGAGCCGCTTAACAACATAAACCAATATTGGATATTGAGTTCCGTTTTGTGGTACGCCACGCAGTCACTAAATTTGCCATTACTTTTGAGTGCGTGCATGGATTTTGCTCAAATTACTTGCAAACATTTTCTACGTCAATGCTCTTTCAATATACTGTATTTAATTAAATTTAAGAATTTCCACCAAAAATATTTTGTTTAACCTTTTTCGCCGGGAAAAAAGTAAAATCAATGCATTCATATGGGTTACTTTATGAAAAAAGTGCAACTTTTTCTCCCTATTTTGGTCTAATTTTGATCGAAAAAGTAACAATTTAAGAATAAAATCATTTTAACATTGAATAAGGCAGGATCAGGAGTTGAAGAGTACAATAATATGAATCGCAGTAACTATGGAAACATAGTGAAATACTGTAGTTCAATTCATTTTGTAACACAAGAATATCGCTCTGTCTTATATTAAAGAATTGAGCTACAAAAAAGTACCGATATTAAGAATAAAATTACGTATTACATGTGAAAAAAACGTAGAACATTTTTTTTTTATATTCTATAGACCATTTATTAACCTCGCAGGTGCTCGGTAACTAAAATGCCTCGAGAATAATGAAAAAAAGTTCTATTTTTTTCCCATGTAATAAATAATTATTTTTTCAAATAAATTTCTGAATATACATTTAAATTAATATTGATTATATCGAGTGTTTGTATAGGGCCTACTGATGTATCTGATTAGTTTATATTTTCCAATGGGAATCCGTTCAATTTTCCTTTTCTTATCAGTCGCCTCCACATGTATTCTGTCGGATTTTCGGATAATTTCTGTTCATAGTTAATGCACGCAAAGTGCAAAATAATGGAAAAGTAGAGTACCATACTGTATGGTAGAACCCACCAACCACCCTCCCCTCCCATTGTGACAGAAGAAAAATATCGGTACATAATGTAATTATTATATACTGTCAATATATAATTCTACAATTAATAAAAAAAGCTTGTGGGTAGGCAACGTTAACACGTGCAACAGGTTTATGCCATCTATCTACAATTTGCTATTTATAATTATTATTTGCCCATTCCTCTAATAGTGGCATTAAACACAGATTCTTCGCCAACTACGTGGCTCGCCCCGCCACTGAAACATTTGAACTACAGTAAGTACGGGGAATCGTTATCCCGCATAGCTATTTTTGGCCTCGTGATTGCTTGGACTGGACTATAATGACACATTTTATATTATTTTAGATTTTATCAAAAATATAACGTGTACTCCAATGCCGACGTATTCATTGGCTTAAATTTGTCCCGCTGCCTCACACAACTCGCCATCAACAATCGCAAATGGCACCCAAATTTCCCGGAAATCTCAGCGTGTTAAGTAGGATTTACAGGTTTCCATCCCCTGCTCACATGCGACCCACAATACAGATAGCGAGATTTCCTGTAAGTAATGACACATCATTACTCATCATCGCATACATACTGCAGTTGTATTACATTACCTTTGTTCCTTCACACCAGTACAGTACAACTACAGTACAAAGGTCGCCCATCATATCTACCAATGGAAAGACAACCTGCAGATGGAAACACTTCATTGACGCAAAACTCACAATTCCAGCTTCCTGTAATCCACATATCCCTGATTTTGTAAAAAGGACCGTTTGACACTAATTGGTCCAGATAGGGCCTTTTAGAGAACCCTTAATTCTATATGCGGAGCGCGTTAAAACGCAGATTATTCAATTAGAAGAAGCTAATATAGGATAGTGGACGGGTTAGGCGTGAGGCGTAATCCGTTAGGGTAAGGGTAGCTGCTGTAATTGTTGCTTGGCCAGGTAACCTGGAGCCATAGAATATTTTCCTAAGATTTCCAGGAGAGGCGGGATTCAGACGTGTCCAAATGCGGGAAAATTTAGGCGGATCAGTGCGTTGGAGTGTAAAAAATTCATTGAGTTAAACTTCCTTGATTGTAGAATTTCTTATCTTAGCGTCTGTAAGTTTATTTGTATTGTACCGGCGGCCGATAGTGGCGTGGCGCTCATTGACCTCAAGTGAAAAATATGCTTTGATTATTGTTTTGGTTAGAAAGCACCACCACTGCAACTAATAATAATAATACCTACTTGGCATATTATTGGTTGTAGTTTAGGGGCTAGTGCAGTTATATTTCCTCTCTGTTATTGCAGTCCTTTGCTGCTTTGCTCGTTGCCCTAATATAGAGGTTTTTATTATATTACTTAGTTTTAATTATAACTCTTTCTTCAATAAATTCATTATTTTTGTTGATAACTTGACTTTGGTATCTGTGAATAAGGAATTTGTTAATATGGAACTTGGTTTAGCATAACCCATAATCTTGTAACACAGTTTACACTCGTTTATTGCTTTGGTTCTATCCAATCCACCCGCTTCTGTTACCTACCCCTTTGTATTCCCCATAAGCTTGTAACACGTGTAAACTTTCGTTTATTGTTTTGGTTATATTATGACTTAATGTAATAGATTGTTTCACCATCTTTATTAGTTCCAAATGCCAAATTCCTTCGTCCCAAATCCCAAATTCCTTCGTTCCAAATCCCAAAGCCATAAAAGAGGTTTGTGGTTATATTTTTCTCATGTTCTGTTGTTATTTGCGTCGATTTTTCCTTGGAGAGGGATGAATTTTGATTGCGTCTAGAGCCACCCCCCCCCCCCCCCACCCCTATCTGCATAATGCACTACAACTACTAGGATCGGCATGCTGCATTACAGCTGTATTTTTAAGAATGCTGTGCCGGCTTGTCGACAAAATTGCGCCGCCACAACTCCCTATCACCCATGACATTTGCTAGATCATCCGCATCTTCAAGGCCAGTGTCCTTTAAGATGCGTCTCAAGAAAGTCATGGGCTGTCCACCATGCTTATTCACTCCATGAGGCTGCCAAAGTACAATATTATGCACTTGCTGGTCCTCACGGCGAAAGCAATGTCCTGCAAAGCGGAGGCGATTTTGTTCTAGTGTCAAGCTTGGGGGAACCAATGAGACACCTCCAATGTTATATAGTGTCTGGTTGGAGATGTGTGCATTGTACTTGACACAATGAACCCGGCGTAGCATTCTTGTGAATGTGCCATCCAGAGATTTGGTGTCCTCAGCAGTTAGAGCCCAGGATGGACTCCCATAGAGGAGTACTGTAACTACTGCTGCTCTAAATAATCGGACCTAAAGTTTCCGATTAATTCTCGGTGACTTCCCAATCCTGGAAAGCCTATTCAAGGCTGCCCATACCTTTCCCTTACGTATTCGAAGGTCCTCACCTGACTTCCGGATCCATGATCCCAGGTAACAGAAGTCGTCCACATGCTCAAGCATACCATCCTTTGAGCTTATGCTCATCCGATCAGAGAGTTGCTGATGACTTTCAAAGTTAACTGTCAAAATTTTGGTCTTTCTAGAGTTAATAAAAAGACCAACACTAGAAGCAGCATGTTCTAATGAGCTGAGGAGCCGTTAGGCTCCCTCTAGTGATTCTGAGAGTACTCCTAAGTCATCAGCAAAGTCTAGATCAGTTAGGTACTTGGCAGGATTTCCTCGACTTCTGGAGCCAGTAGGTGGAGTTATCATCACCCCATCATCATTATGATGATCTCAGGACATGCGTAGAACATAGTCAACCATAATTATGAACAAGAATGGTGCAAGTGTGTCTCCCTGGAGGACGCCCCATAACACTTCAAATGGATTTGTGTCACCGTCAACAGTAGACACAAATGTTGTCGAACCATCGTATACTGATCTGATTGCTGCAATAATTTCATCAGGAATCCCATATAATGAAAGTATGCTGAACATACGTGAACGAGAGACTGAATCAAAGGCCTTGAAGAAGTCAACAAAGATAACAGCCAGATGCCTGTCTTTCTTTTTTGATAACTCTTCAATTATCCTTCTAAGTGCCAAAATGGGCTCCATGGTCCCACGACCTTTACGGAACCCATTCTCATTTCCATGGAGCAGTCTCTCAATGGGATCCCTGATGCGATTTAATATAATTCTATTGTATAGCTTTGCAGCAATCGAGATCAATGAGATTCCCCGAAAAGAACCATAGAGTGTTAGGTTGCCCTTCTTGGGAACTGGCACCAACTTATTTGTTTTCATTTCTTGTGGGACTCTTGTTGTTCGGTACATGTCTACTATGATGGGATAGATGAGCTTTAAACACTCAGGTATTTTAAAGACCTCAGGGGGAACACCATCTACTCCACTGGCACGATTGGTCTTAATGCTCTTTGCAGCAGCCTTCACTTCTGCAAAGGAGATATCGCCAATGGGAATTTCTGGGAGTACAGACTCAGACACTTTTACTTCTATAATCTGCATAATGCACACGTTCGTGGGGGTCGTTGGTAAACATCATACCGACAACCAGAGAATTTTCAAAATATTTAAACTCCCTTTCAATTATGAAACTGAATATAACTCAAAACAGAAGATATTATAGTCTAACTACATGTTTTTGTTTAAAGTCTGATCCACTTCAATAATAATTAATAGCCTATTTCTATTTTGTCAGATAACCTGAGGTACTGTATTAAAATAATGCAGTTATTTATGACTTAGGTAGAAATAAAGTAGCACAACCAAATTTAACATATTCAATATTGCAATTTATTGTGCAATATTGCGCAATATTATTACAAGAAAGTGGGATGGAAGTGGAATTATCCCAATCTCTTAGTAATGGCTGTTTCCAGCAGCAGATGGCATAATTAGCTTGTCTATCTGAATTTAAAGATATCTTATTTCGTTTCAAACACATTTCTTAACACAAATCGCTTGAAATAATTAAACACTACGATAGCTGAGATGATGGAGATTCTAGTTTATGTTTTTTTTATGTATTATTTTTATACTTTTAAAAGGGCATCCGATGTTCTTTAATTTCGAATTCCTGCAAAATGCTGCTATATATCATCTCCGAAGAAGCCCATTATATCAGGGAAACTGCTGATGATCTGGTGTTCAGTGAGGCGAAAAGGCTCCTCACCCCCATAACTGTCTGCAGACCTATTGATATTAGCTGCGAACTCTTCGTAAATGTAATCAAAATATTTACTTTGGTGTTTCCCCAAACTTTTAAAAGGATGGAAATCGAAATGATGCCGTTCGTGGCGTATCCAGTGCCACGGTTAACAACAATTGTTAACCATGGCATTAGACCCTTTCTCCAGTCATTATCCCTGTAGTTTTCCCAAACTGACTTTCGCTTCCTGTTTCCTGTAGAATGGATGTCAGACAGACAAACGGGAGATTTCGACGCCGGTGAGGCACTTGATGACCGGTTTCACCATCTTCCACCGAAGCTCTGCATCAATTATTATAACAAATGGGAGGAATATCGGGGTGACACTGACTAAATCACTTGAACAACGAATTTATGGTTGTTGCACAAGACAACTAAGGGCAGCCCTAAACATCAGCTGGAGACAACACATGACAAACGCCGAGCTTTATGGTACAATACCACCTGTATCAACCACCCTCCGTGAATGAGGATTACGATTAAGTGGGCACTGCTGGAGGTAAACATGAGGGTAAACATGGAGAATCGGGAAGCCTGGAAGGATCTCATTTCCACTGTCAGAGTTCGCTCGACTTAGTAGTAGTAGTTTCGGGATTAATAAGATGGAAAAATAACTGAAATAACGGAGTTAATTAGGTGGGAAATAACAAATACATATGTTATAATGAGAAGGGGAAATACTGAAAGCTGCTGGTAATTAGATGGGAAAATAACTGAAGCAATCCGGAGTTAATTAGATGGGGAAATAACTAGAATTTATTAAAATAAAGAAGAATGATTATATAAATGGTTGGTGAAATAACTGAATTATCTGGTAATATAAAGAATGGAAAGGAAACAACTGGAATATCTGGTAATAAATAAATGGAAAGGAAATAACTGGAATATCTGGTAATAAATAAATGGAAAGGAAATAACTGGAATATCTGGTAATTAATAAATGTAAAGGAAATAACTGGAATATCTGGTAATAAATAAATGGAAAGGAAATAACTGGAATATATGGTAATAAATAGAGTGGAAAGGAAATAACTGGAATATCTGGTAATAAATAAATGGAAAGGAAATAACTGGAATATCTGGTAATAAATAAATGGAAAGGAAATAACTGGAATATCTGGTAATAAATAAATGGAAAGGAAATAACTGGAATATCTGGTAATAAATAAATGGAAAGGAAATAACTGGAATATCTGGTAATAAATAAATGGAAAGGAAATAACTGGAATATCTGGCTGGTAATAAATAAATGGAAAGGAAATAACTGGAATATCCGGTAATAAATAAATGGAAAGGAAATAACTGGAATATCTGGTAATAAATAAATGGAAAGGAAATAACTGTAATATCTGGTAATAAATAAATGGAAAGGAAATAACTGGAATATCTGGCTGGTAATAAATAAATGGAAAGGAAATAACTGGAATATCTGGCTGGTAATAAATAAATGGAAAGGAAATAACTGGAATATCCGGTAATAAATAAATGGAAAGGAAATAACTGGAATATCTGGTAATAAATAAATGGAAAGGAAATAACTGGAATATCTGGTAATAAATAAATGGAAAGGAAATAACTGGAATATCTGGTAATAAATAAATGGAAAGGAAATAACTGGAATATCTGGCTGGTAATAAATAAATGGAAAGGAAATAACTGGAATATCTGGCTGGTAATAAATAAATGGAAAGGAAACAACTGGAATATCTGGTAATAAATAAATGGAAAGGAAATAACTGGAATATCTGGTAATAAATAAATGGAAAGGAAATAACTGGAATATCTGGCAATAAATAAATGGAAAGGAAATAACTGTAATATCTGGTAATAAATAAATGGAAAGGAAATAACTGGAATATCTGGTAATAAATAAATGGAAAGGAAATAACTGGAATATCTGGTAATAAATAAGTGGAAAGGAAATAACTGGAATATCTGGTAATAAATAAATGGAAAGGAAATTACTGGAATATCTGGTAATAAATAAATGGGAAGGATATAACTGGAATATCTGGTAATAAATAAATGGAAAGGAAATAACTGGAATATCTGGTAATAAATAAATGGAAAGGAAATAACTGGAATATCTGGTAATAAATAAATGGAAAGGAAATAACTGGAATATCTGGTAATAAATAAATGGAAAGGAAATAACTGGAATATCTGGTAATAAATAAATGGAAAGGAAATTACTGGAATATCTGGTAATAAATAAATGGGAAGGATATAACTGGAATATCTGGTAATAAATAAATGGAAAGGAAATAACTGGAATATCTGGTAATAAATAAATGGAAAGGAAATAACTGGAATATCTGGTAATAAATAAATGGAAAGTAAATAACTGGAATATCTGGTAATAAATAAATGGAAAGGAAATAACTGGAATATCTGGTAATAAATAAATGGAAAGGAAATAACTGGAATATCTGGTAATAAATAAATGGAAAGGAAATAACTGGAATATCTGGTAATAAATAAATGGAAAGGAAATAACTGGAATATCTGGTAGTAAATAAATGGAAAGGAAATAAATGGAATATCTGGTAATAAATAAATGGAAAGGAAATAACTGGAATATCTGGTAATTAATAAATGGAAAGGAAATAACTGGAATATCTGGTAATAAATAAATGGAAAGGAAATAACTGGAATATCTGGTAATAAATAGAGTGGAAAGGAAATAACTGGAATATCTGGTAATAAATAAATGGAAAGGAAATAACTGGAATATCTGGTAATAAATAAATGGAAAGGAAATAACTGGAATATCTGGTAATAAATAAATGGAAAGGAAATAACTGGAATATCTGGTAATAAATAAATGGAAAGGAAATAACTGGAATATCTGGTAATAAATAAATGGAAAGGAAATAACTGGAATATCTGGCTGGTAATAAATAAATGGAAAGGAAATAACTGGAATATCCGGTAATAAATAAATGGAAAGGAAATAACTGGAATATCTGGTAATAAATAAATGGAAAGGAAATAACTGGAATATCTGGTAATAAATAAATGGAAAGGAAATAACTGGAATATCTGGCTGGTAATAAATAAATGGAAAGGAAATAACTGGAATATCTGGCTGGTAATAAATAAATGGAAAGGAAATAACTGGAATATCTGGTAATAAATAAATGGAAAGGAAATAACTGGAATATCTGGTAATAAATAAATGGAAAGGAAATAACTGGAATATCTGGTAATAAATAAATGGAAAGGAAATAACTGGAACATCTGGTAATAAATAAATGGAAAGGAAATAACTGGAATATCTGGCTGGTAATAAATAAATGGAAAGGAAATAACTGGAATATCTGGCTGGTAATAAATAAATGGAAAGGAAATAACTGGAATATCTGGTAATAAATAAATGGAAAGGAAATAACTGGAATATCTGGTAATAAATAAATGGAAAGGAAATAACTGGAATATCTGGCAATAAATAAATGGAAAGGAAATAACTGGAATATCTGGTAATAAATAAATGGAAAGGAAATAACTGGAATATCTGGTAATAAATAAATGGAAAGGAAATAACTGGAATATCTGGTAATAAATAAGTGGAAAGGAAATAACTGGAATATCTGGTAATAAATAAATGGAAAGGAAATTTCTGGAATATCTGGTAATAAATAAATGGGAAGGATATAACTGGAATATCTGGTAATAAATAAATGGAAAGGAAATAACTGGAATATCTGGTAATAAATAAATGGAAAGGAAATAACTGGAATATCTGGTAATAAATAAATGGAAAGGAAATAACTGGAATATCTGGTAATAAATAAATGGAAAGGAAATAACTGGAATATCTGGTAATAAATAAATGGAAAGGAAATTACTGGAATATCTGGTAATAAATAAATGGGAAGGATATAACTGAAATATCTGGTAATAAATAAATGGAAAGGAAATAACTGGAATATCTGGTAATAAATAAATGGAAAGGAAATAACTGGAATATCTGGTAATAAATAAATGGAAAGGAAATAACTGGAATATCTGGTAATAAATAAATGGAAAGGAAATAACTGGAATATCTGGTAATAAATAAATGGAAAGGAAATAACTGGAATATCTGGTAATAAATAAATGGAAAGGAAATAACTGGAATATCTGGTAATAAATAAATGGAAAGGAAATAACTGGAATATCTGGTAATAAATAAATGGAAAGGAAATAACTGGAATATCTGGTAATAAATAAATGGAAAGGAAATAACTGGAATATCTGGTAATAAATAAATGGAAAGGAAATAACTGGAATATCTGGTAATAAATAAATGGAAAGGAAATAACTGGAATATCTGGTAATAAATAAATGGAAAGGAAATAACTGGGATATCTGGTAATAAATAAATGGAAAGGAAATAACTGGAATATCTGGCTGGTAATAAATAAATGGAAAGGAAATAACTGGAATATCTGGTAATAAATAAATGGAAAGGAAATAACTGGAATATCTGGTAATAAATAAATGGAAAGGAAATAACTGGAATATCTGGTAATAAATAAATGGAAAGGAAATAACTGGAATATCTGGTAATAAATAAATGGAAAGGAAATAACTGGAATATCTGGTAATAAATAAATGGAAAGGAAATAACTGGAATATCTGGTAATAAATAAATGGAAAGGAAATAACTGGAATATCCGGTAATAAATAAATGGAAAGGAAATAACTGGAATATCTTGTAGGAAATAACTGGAATATCTGGTAATAAATAGAGTGGAAATTCATTGGAATATCTGGTAATAAACAGAGTGGAAAATCATTGGAATATCTTGATGTAGGCGCCTGAATAGAAAGCATTACTTGGCGACTATCTATAATCTGTATGGATTTGTTAAGATATTACAACCATTACTTTACTTACTAATAGATTCTATATGAAATATAGTTAACATTATATCTTTAGATAATTGTGCTGGGAAGATAATGCTATCCATTCAAGTATCGCCTATATTATTTAATAATAAACGAATTAATGACAGGGTTAGCTAAAGTTGGGCCATTGTTCTTACACTCGACTCTGAGGATAAGGGCACCTGGGGGCGCCTTATGGCAACAGTTAAATACACCGTTATTACAAGTAAATAATAGGGTAACTGATAATGGAAATCAGGATGGGGTTTCTTGGGAACAATTGAAAGGGGCGATAAATGGCACCTTGGGTTGTCCTTACGTCCGAGTCTGAGCGATCAGTTGCGGCGCCAGATGGTTGCACTTTTATTCCCCGGGGGCGATGAGTGGCGTATTTCGTTACGCACAAGACTTCTGTGTTACCTCTCTACACACTGCGCACCCAGTCCCAATGGCGCCGCCCTTTCCTCACACCTCATCAACCAAAACCCCCGTGACTCTACACGGAATTCCGCATAGCATTTATTTCTCAAACTCATTGTTTCAGTTGACCAATAGCGACTGAGATTTTCCAACACATCTTTGGATTTAAACGCCAAGGATTCGATATCTGGGAAAAGTTTAAAAGAAAGTTTAAATTTCACGTAACATTAATTTCTCCACTTTTAAAACAGACGAATATTATTTATTTGGTGTTGAAATAGTGATTAATAGTAAAGTAAATCAATTGTAATTAATTACATACAGTAAAGTAATATAATCATAGCTTTCCCCATTCTGTTTTAGCTACACTAAATACCGAGACAGTTTATAATAACTTGAACTTCCTGCTGAAAATAAATTCTGTACTTTACACATTATTGTGGATCGGGTCTTTGTTTGCGCGAGAGATTACCAACCCCCTCGCCTTTAATTAAAGGAAAAATAACAGTACAATTGTTATTATTATAAATATCAGGGGAAACTTAAATAATTGTTACTAAACTAAACCATCTTTCGGAATACAGTGTCGTAATTAATAAGTCTGTACGTTTTTTGTTGCGTCCTACAGACTCAAATGTTTTTTAATAGAGAGCCTGAATGGCCTGTCTATTCACCGGATGACATCCACAGAAGCGAATAAGACAGGGCTTCTGCAGCATTCCCACACACACGGACAAACAGACAGTCGTTGGAACAGTTGCCTGACTGCATCGGGCGTGGGAATGCTGCAGCACAGGCTCTGCAGACGCGCAATCTCCCGCAAGATGGGGCTTGAGTGCAGGTCCCAGCCACCAAGAGCCTCCACCACGAGAGGAGAGGGGTGAGCCCGACCCCGGAGTTGTGAGACTCCTCGGCGTGGGCCACGATCTTACGCTCCCGGGCGACAGTGAGGGCATGTCCAGGCGTAGAGGCGGCATGGGACAGAGTTCGGGACTGGAGAGGGGAGATGATAGGACATCGAGTGCCATGGGTTGACCCATCTTCCAGTTGGGGAGGTATACATCGGCCGGACGGCTGCGGGAGCCAGAGATCAGGCCAGGAAGTTCACTCCGGGGCGCTAGAGCAGCTGATTGGGCTGCTTGGAAAATAGCATTACTGAGTGAGTCATGTCGACTAAGGTTCTGACACCAGGCGAAATCCCAGTCAATACTCCAGGGAGAGCCTGATTTCCTTGTAGGCCCAGGCTCTCGGAGGGGATAGGGAGTGTAGGGCTGTGGAGTTCGCCAGGGCTCGGGACCTGGCGTGGTGGGCAGAGTAGATGAGGGAAACAAGGGGTCCGGCCTGGCAAACGGAAGCTACATATACAGCTGGTGCATAGTCAGTTGTTTTGCGCAGGCTTAGACACCCATGGCGGTTGGAAGGCATGCCTTGTTGTATGACCAGTCAGAGAGCAAACCTCCGACCAGATCAGAAAAGAAATCACGCATGATGATGTCGAATTCCAAGGAACACTGCCCTAGCAGAGGTGTAGGGCAACAGCGCAGGGCGAAGACGACCTTGGGAAGGGTCAAGCAGGAATGGAGGAGGGCAGTTTCCAACTGCGAGTCCAGCAGGTCAGGCAGGCATGCAATTATGGCCCAGACCTTATTGATCCGTCCCATAACGACATCCTTACAGAATGATGCAGGACCAATGGGTGAACCAAGCAGTGACACCCTCTGTCAGGATGGGGATGGATGGGGGGAAAAAGCTAGGAGAGTGGTCAGCGGAATTAGGGAGGAAGACTTGAGACTTGGAGCAGTTAAGGTGCACGCCCCTACTGGGACCCTCCAGCTCTAAGATCTCTTGGGCCGTTAACAGGACCTCCGGGTAGCCACAGAGTGTTCCGTCATCTAAATACCAGACATTAATAATCAGATCTGGAATTTCTTCTTGGATCACCGCAACAAATGGCTGAAGGATGATGGCAAATCCCAAAATGGATCACCCTGTTGGACCCCACCGCAGCTGAGGGTCTGGCAGTCACCCAACCAGAGCACTGCAGGGACACCATAGCAAGCCTCCATCCAAGCCGAGACGCCAGGGTTCCCCTTCCTGATCTCAGCAAACATCACCGATCTGTCGTCGAATTGAATGCGTCGCTGAAATCAACAAGGGTGATCCACTTGCTGTCAGCTGGAATGGAGCTGTCTTCCAGTGTTGAGGAAACTGCTCTGACAATGGCTTCACAGCCCATAGGAGTTCCGACTCCCACCTGCAGTGGGAATTCAGAAATAATATTTTAGCTTACAAACTTTAGATACAATATGTCTCCATGGATATTTAACCCTTCGCATTGCTGCCTATTCTTACAGTTATTATTTTCGTTACTTTTATTGTTATAGTTGAAAGGGTGTCCTTAGAAGGTTTACAAATCTGTTAAGCTAAAATTAATTTGTGAACGTGTTCGAAACGTTACACCTGACCACAACTTTTAGCCATTTAAAACGTTTTGCACAGATATGAAAACATGCAACTTTCAAACGCTCACATCTCAGCTATTTGGAGTGGAGAGCTTAAACGTTTGATTGGAGATAATAATATTTCTGACTCACCCAGAAGTATATATGGAGGTCAATCTATTTCAGTATTTAAAATTCAGGCAAACTCATAAATATTTGTGGAGGGGGTCGTGTAACTCATTAAGACACTATATTCTAGGACATGGTTTGTATAGGATGTCAAAACAACAGTGATACCGAAAGCAAGATATTCGAGTATTTTTGGTATCTTGTGGATGATAGACGCACATATGGTACACGGCGTCATACCAAGTCGGTAAATCTCTCAGTCATCATTCCATTACTATGAGTAAGTGTAGAAACACGCGTAGCGTGAATTACAAATAAAAACATTCGGTTGTGAACAATACTCATCCACAACAAACCGGACATTAAATAATTACAAATTGTACTTTTAAATTTTATTGATAGAAATCGCTGTGTATTTTTATGTATGTTTATTGATGAATTTAAATTACATTTTATTATATTAATATATTTGTAGAATTAAATTTATATATATTTTGAAGAATGTAATTCCACATAATTTTGGCTACTCCAAGCCCCAGAATATAATAGGACGACCCTCCCTCAAAATTTTTCTACAAATCTTGGTGAGATTACATGAAATCACATACCTCCCATACCTCCACCTTAATTAATGGGTGAGCCATAATTATTATTTTTGCTTTCAATGTTTATCTACAAGCGTTTAAAAAAGGTGTCTCCGTTGATATTGCACCAGTTACACCGCAGTTATGCAAAGCTGGTAGTGCGTGCAAGGATTCTAATTATCTAACACAATCCGAATTTCGTTGAAAAATAGCAGAGATATTGGCTTTCGAATGTTGCATGGTTTTGCAGCTGAGTGAGGCGAATTATTCTATTTAATAATTAACCATATTCTGGAACAATTTTGTTTATCTCATAAGTAACTCTGCAGCAATGCAATACCTCAACAATTATACAAGTACGTTATTAATTTATAAAGATAATGTTCCAGAATATGGTGTATTTACTAATATTTCTACGTAATTTATTATTAGTAAAATAGCCTCGCGCAGATGCAAAATCATTCAACTTTCGAATGCCCATATCAACTGCTTTTCAATGAAATTCAGATTGTGTTATTACTAAATGGTATAAAGTGATCATTGAATGTGTGAAATCCGAAACATCGGAAGCAACCAGAAGGCTCCTCACCCCTCTCTTGGCTGTTATCTATAAGCCAATGTGGTTGCCACACTAACTCCCAATGGTGAACATGAACACACCACAACTATCCAACCCTAGAAGCGGCAAGGTTCTGGGTTGGCGTAAATTCTAATGTATATTTAGGGCTACAACAGTGGAACATTTATACAGCCTTCTATAGTTAGATTTGTCCCTGCGACTCCAAACACTAATGTGAAAGCAGTTCAGTCGCTGTATCCACTCGAACAATGCGACATTCGGAATCCTTGCATGGTCAGCTCTCCATCAATACCAACAATTATCTTTAAGGTTGAAAAATAACTGCAGTGTGCTGTAACTGGTGAAATATCGCCGGAGATATCTTTTTCAAACTATAAATTCTGAATAATAAGGGGGGGGGGGGGGGGACGAGACGCAATAAAAATGCATCCCTCTCCAGGGGAAATTGGACGCAAATTGCAGTTGATTACTCTCAAAAATAAAACTGTAACCTGTTCTATTGTGTTTAGTTTATTGTTTTGGTTAAAATAACGTTCCACTGTAACCTGTTCCTTTCCCTAAATTAAGAATTTAACATTGAGGCGGATATTAATTCGAACCTATAGTCTGAAACTATCTCTGTTTCAAATTTCATTCAATCTCATTAATATTTGTAGAAAATATAATTTTTCCAGCTGAATAAAGACATTATATTCCAGGACAGGGTGTTGTAGAATAATTGTAAATATTATATTTTATATACGGTCATTTTGTTGTAATTAGAAACTGGTCCTTATTGAGGAACACTGATTGTTTCCATGGAGATTTCAACATATATATTGATATTTACATTACTGGGATGCGCCGGTCCTGTTTGGAGCTGTCATCCTGATATGTATGCGGGGAAAAAAAGGAAACCGGACAGAACTAAGCCATTACAGGAATACGGTAGGTCTAGGTTCTAGACTTATAAAATAAAAAAATGGTGCAAAAATATATTCATAGCCACTCTAAATGAAATATATATGAATCTATATACATATTTTTTTGTATTTTATTACATAGAATACGTCCCAAAAGTTTCCGAGACACACAAAAAGGCGAGCGGTAAACCAACTGGTGCGATTCGCCGCAGTGATCCAGCATTCTGGTCGTTGTTGGTTAGGAATGACAACCAAGATATCGTCTTTAAAGACGAAGAAAATAACGGGGATGATAGACTTATGACAAAGGTTTGCGCATAATATACCTTTATAATTTATTTTTAAGTTGTTATAACAGGTTTGTTATAAGTTTGTGATTTATTATATGAAATAAGACGATCTGAACACTAATAAACTTACTTTGTAACAATAAGTAAATTTTTATTATGTATGTATGTTATTTTATTGCAAAATTTTAACATTACGAAATGAAATTTGATAAAACGGCACAGTAAACATTTTATGAAATGTTTACTATAGGGCCTATTGTGATTTTTGTGGAATTTATAAAATTGTATTTCTTGAATTGATCTGAGCATTGGAATAGAAATTGTAGGCCTACAACTATTAAATGTAAGTAATTCATCAAGAGAGAGTTAACAGGTTAATAAAGACTGGACACACTGGTGGGGCTCGAACTCATGACCTTCTGGTTGAGGGAACCAACGCTCTAACCACCTAAACAACTTTAATATTCTTAACCTTATCTGTAAACTTCCGCGCCAAATGTAACGTGCTATTAATTTCATTACCGGACTAACACCTCCTGCGGCTATAATTAAAATTGCAAGACTATAATAGCATATGCATAACAACACCAAGTAAAACTGGTCAGCGCCGTGTTAGTCAATGAGATAAACTGATACTGAAATGAAATTTTGGAATAAAATATAAAATACTGTACAACGAATATAATTCCATAGAGATGCCAACAGGCCCTGGACATCCTGTCCAGTCTGGTGATAGAGAGGTGGCCGAAACCTGTAAGGATAGGAAGGGATAAATTCGTACGAGTCCAGTTGAGAGTGTTCGAGGCGTGGGATGACGACAAGACAACATCGGATGGAGGCCACGCACGGAAAAGTCTGCATTACGAGGGTCGCGCGGTTGACATAACAACATATCCACCGTTAGTATCACCTTAATAAGGTATTGCTTTGAAATTTAAATTAAACCGTGCTAAGCACGATGAACTGGAGCTCTGACAATTCGCCCCCTAGCGGCTTTCTGCCGCTAGGGGGCGAATTGTCAGAGGAGGTACTGTAAAAGTCTGTCTGTGTGTAGAAATTTCTAATTAAGCAATGCTCGTAGGTTACTTATATTAAATATCAGATGAATCTGATGGTTGGTTCTATAATTACAGCTACTTTTACGTTTCTGTCAATTCGCCCCCTAGTGGCTGAAAGAGGAACTATTGAAGTCTGTCTGTATGTAGAATTTCTGCACTTATGATAGTCTACATGCGTACCAAGTTTGGTTCCATTACATACATGATTGACCGACTATAATTGGCGTTAAAACATTCTAGCCACAAACCCAGCCAGCCACAAACAAACAAACTATAATTGTGGGGCGAGCCACGAAGTGAGCGAAGCCTTAGCATATGGGTGCCATTGGCGAGTTGTCTGTCGTCGTCGTCTGTCGTAAATTTTTGATCGCTAATAACTCGGTTATTCCTCGATGAAATTAAACGAAACTTGGTACGTATGTAGTCCGGCAAAAGTTTAGAAAGAATCTGAAGTTTGGTCAAAAACGAACTAACGCAACGAGGCACAAGAGGAGGACGAGTATTGTGTTGAAGACTTCTGACTAACGGCAGACAACTCGTTAATGGTCCCCATATGCTAAAGGCTTTGCTCACTTCGTGCTGCAGCGCGAAGGCCCCACGAACGTGTAATAGCTGCAGGAATCCGAGCAGAGCTTCAGTGATAACAATTAAGTTTAATTGGAATCAATACCGGTATGTGATATAGAAATTGGTTATGTCATGCCGCGATCGGTTCATTTATGTACTCTATGGTAGTGGGTTACGTGATCTAACGTTTATATAACCAACCATTTATTAATCGTGTCTGTTTATAAAACATTTTATCAATCTAATACAAATTGGTGGTACAAAAGCTCGAATCAGAAATTATAGTGGATAATTTCAGGCGTATCAAATCAATATTATTTTTAATTCACCATAATTTTACAGCGACCGGAATAAATTGGGCGAACTGGGTCGTCTGGCTGTGAATGCTGGGTTTGATTGGGTCTATTACGAGTCGCCATATCATATGCATGTGTCAGTAAAAGAAGGTAAGTATATTAACTATACGTCACTGTCCATAAAATAGCACTTTATAGCGTTACGGCACGAGTGATTTTGTTTCCCGGGCGATAGCGTGGGAAAAATAACAAAACGAGGGCCGTAAAAGCTATAATGTGCTAATTATGAACAATGGCGAATCTAATTGTATTTATTTGTGTGGAATTTTTTGTAGTTATGCAATAAAACATTCTAGAATAACCTAATAAATGACGCTATGAAATACTGGACATACACAGTAAAATTTATGGCGTAGGGACTTACTGAGAAATAATGTCGCACGGTGATATAAAGCTGGAAAATATGTCGCCCGGGCGATTTGGTAGTGCGAAATTAATTCCATACAAATAAATAAAATAATTAATTTAATTTATATAAAATGTATTACTAACTACCCACTGATAGATAATGTTGTATGTTAAGAGATGTACCCTACAGCAGCTACAATAACCGTTCTTTAAAAATCAGCCACCCCGATCAAATTAGAATATACAACAAACTGGTTCCATGTTACTTGACTTTAATAACGATTAGTGACTACTGAGTAGGCCTACTGGTAGTTGGAGGTCTATATTTTGTACTCTTGACTATGACATTTTCCGAAGTAGGTGTCAGGGAGTAGCGGACCTTTCTGAGAGATTGTGTCCGCAGTCCAAAACGCGGGTGTTAAATGTCCTAGAAGGGATGTCCGGAAAATGAGACGTAACTCCGAGTAGGCCTATGATAAAGGACAATTATTAGTTTAAAAAAAATAAGCAGAAAACACCGCTTTTTCCGATATCCTAAGAGTTTTGAGGCAGTAGCTCCGAAAACATCGCGTCATCTTGCTGATTCATATTTTCGACAAAAATAATAATTCTCCACAAAAATTAGTTTAAAAAAGACTTTTCTTAACTAATTTTCTGGAAATTAGTGAAAAAAAGTTAGATTAATTAACTCAATTTTAATAATATTAGTGAGAAAAAGAGCCTTTTTCAAATAAAATATGTTATTCTCATACAAAAATTTGTTTCAGATTCAGAGGATGATATTCCAGAACTTTTATGTTTCCCTGGTAGTGAAAAGGTTACGAAGTCAGACGGAAGTGACGTTGATATGAGAAGCTTACAGGTAAACAAATAATAAAACTTTATAGCGTTACGGCATTGTTAGTTAGAATGAAACCTCCAAAAATGATAATTCTAAATTTTGTGTATTAATCAAAATTTATATATATTTTTCATAAATAGATTGGCGATGAGATTTTGTCTATGAATCATAAAGGGGGATTAGAGTTTAGTCCGGTGATTGCATTCATTCACAGAGAAACAGAAGGAAACAGAAAATTTACAAAAATAACAACGGCTGACGGTAACCATTTGTGCGTCTCTTTGCGCCATCTTGTGTTCAAACGTGGCATTGACAACGGAATCGTCGCCACTTCCGCCCAAAATATCAATATAGGAAGCAGCATTCTCTCGCCGCTAGATGGCGTTTTTAACAACACAGTGGTCACTAACGTATCCAGTTGCTATGGGGACGGAATATACGCGCCGTTGACTCGAACTGGCTCGCTCGTTGTGAGCAATATAGCGGCTTCATGCTACGCTCACACCAGCCACAGTCTGGGACAGGCGATGGCTTGGCCAATCAGAATGCAACATAGCTTATTGGGGGTCAGTAAAGAAGATGACATTATAACAGATGGTATCCATACATACTTCAATATACTTTTAAGTTTAGATAAATTATTTGGAGGATTTCTGAGTAATATTTATTAACTCCACTAAAAGGAATTAGTAATGCTGTAATTAGTAATGCTAATAACTGGTCTACTTATATTCGGATAGCCTATTACCTGTTCCAATGGTACACTAACACCGTTATATTGAAAGTAAAATGTACCTAATAGTGTAGGCCTACCCTGCCACAGTGTGATTTATCTTGTTTTGTGCTCTATACGAAAAATATGAAATTGGAACTTATCGGAGCTGAAAATGAGTTATTTTTTTTAAACGCAACAACAGTTTTAATATTTTACTGTAGTAGTTCACAATAATATAGAAAATAGTCAGTATATATTATGATATTGTAGTTTACATTTAAATTAGCTACTTAATCTAATTGTCAGACCTAATATGGACCTAATAGAGTATAATATATCTAGGCCTAGCTAGTTACTGATAATGTTAAGTTTCCCACAGTATTATATTCGAAAATTGAAACATTTCTTCCTAGTTGATTTAAAAAGCAAGTAATATTTACTGTTTGTAGTGTTTTAAGTCAAACCGAGTGGCGTTACTCTAGTTTCTGTGTTAATGTTATGATTCTAGTAAATATACAAAATATTGTATCTAATTGGTAATATTTAGCATAAAATGTAAATATCAAATAAATAATTATCAAAATAAATATAAAATAAAATAATAGCAATATTACATTTAGTATGAAATTTGTGCTAAAATGTTCCTCGATGTGATATTTTGAGAGATGCAGAGATCCCGAACAAATATATATTTTTTAATAGGGGTTTCTATGGTTACGTGATACTGTAAATCAACGCAAAGGAATATGTTTCAATATTCGAAAAATAATTGCGAATATATTTAGCGTGCAATGAAATTTATATTATTAATACAGTAGTTCAATAAAACAGCATAACATAACATATCCTATAAAGTGCTACATTATTAGGAAGTAAATACCGGTACCGTAGTTATTATTACTGTATTAGTACAGGAAACAATTTATTTTCCGAAATACTGTACATTCCGACAACATATTGCATTAAAATATAATATATATTTATTTAGTTTGTAAAAATACCATAAAAAGATTAATAAATTAGCTAATGAGTATGAAAATGCAATTTCGTATGTTAAGCACATTAAGTAATAACTATATACATACTTGTGTCTGTGTGTAAAGTAGCACTTTACAGTGTGATGATCCGAGTGGCTTTGTTACACGAACGAACCTAGTGAGTGAGTGAAAATAAAGCCACGAGGATCAGAACACTGTAAAGTACTTTGCAACAAGTATGTATGTAGTTTTATTCCGAAATTGTAACATTACGAAATGATTGTACATATACATTATTAGTGATAGAAACTGTACAAATTATATTAGTTGCTGTATAAATAAATGTAAAAATGACATAAATTATGTTATAAATAAGTTAGCTTATATTTATCGCGGCGTTTGCAGCCATGTTATAATAATATAGCTAGGCCCAACTGGTTATTAATAGCTATACCACGCCTACCGGTAGGTAATGCAGTAGGCCTATCTGGCTGTCAGGAAAATAACACCTATTGTTTACATGGTAACCAATGACGGCGTTAAGTAATGTCCGCTAACGGGACATTACTTAACTACTAACACCAATACAATACTAAATGTACAGGCTAATACAATGGTGTAATGTCCTCTATAACAACTCGCTGTTAATACTAACGGCGTTGAGTAATGTTACAATTTTGGAATAAAATACTTTACTGTGTCGATATAGTACAATATAATTGTATATTTAGTTTAGTTGTACTTAAGATATAATAGGTTCAGAAACTAGTAATTTTATCCATAAATATATTTAAACAGTAAAATACAATAAATAAGGTAGCGACTGAGGCAGTACGTGATAAGTTACCTTATTTGAATTATTTATTAATGTTTAAGTAAATATTGTGCATTATAATATATTAACAGACATCAACTATAACAATAAACATGTTTTAGCAGTGAAATACTGTATCTAAGGAAAAAATATATTAAATGTGCCAAATTAAAGGGATAGTTTCACATTTAACAGTTTACATTATAATTATTGTGTTACTACGTAGACAATATTATTATTGTTTGTTCCCTACAAAGCAGGGTTGGAAAAAAAATCATCGTTTTTTTTTCATTTAAATCAGATTTTTTGATTTTTATCACCTTGAACATTTTAACATTGCATTGATGTCATGTTGTTTTATCAATAATGGGCCTCCATATTCGAAAAAAAAACCTACAAGCCTAAAGCTACAAGTAATTAATTCAATGTATTCTATATGCTTGAATATTTGTATTGAATTGTTGAACATAAAAAAATATTTCATAAAATTGTTACATTACCGTACCAGTATGCATTATACACGTTGTAGGAGGGTTGATCGTCGAATTTCAATCGCAAGTTTCGATCCATATTGGGAACATATCAATCAATAGTTCTATTTTTTACCTTCAATATGAAAATTATGAATTTTTTTAATTATTTTTCTTCACTGTAATCATCATCCTTTGTTATTATATTTTTTGGATTTAGAAGTTATTTGCATTGGCCAAGGCCTGTTTCATTCATTACCTTTCTTATCAGTTAGTGTTGCTGGTGGCTTAACTTATGTACTATAATTATATAAATAGGTAAAATAATCTAGGACTTTCTTAATTTGAATTAAAAGCACATCTATTATTTTGTTCAATATCGAAATATTGGAAGTTTTCTTCAATCCATAAACAAATTATCGGGTTTGGACAGCCCTGTTTTGTATAGGAATTATATATTACAATTC
>JAUCBJ010005179.1:0-10639 GCA_032718475.1 Nemertoderma westbladi
GTATTAGTTAGTTAGTTAGTTAGTTAGCTATTATTTAGTTTACTTAATAATAAGTAGCTATTTTGAATATATTGTAATTTATTCTATAACATATTTTATATCAATTATATATTTGTAAATTCTAATTTAATTTCTATCTTCTAATTTAACTTCTCTAATTTAAATATCAATAAATTATAATAAATAAAATTAATAATAAATAATAACAAAAAATGAATAATAATGCAAAATTTTAAATGTTTTGTGACATTCAAAAGTCGGCCTCCGCTAGCAGAGGCCAGAATTCCGGTGTCACGGCCTATACTAGGTATCGCCTTGGGTGGCCCCCATTCCATAAACACACTCTGTAGTTTAGAAATGACGCCATCTATTGATTTGTTTGGAACTTTATGCCAGATTGTGAAATTTGAACAGCAATCTAATATAGTGAGTGACATAGCTACTTTATTTATAGTCTATAAAATCATTTGAGAGGCGGTCCCCGGGCAGTTCCGTCTTTGCAGTTCCTGTCGGCATTTTAACTGGCGGAGGGTCAATGCTCTGACATTCAGTGCAGTGGTATAATATTGCTGCTAATATCTCCTTCTTTATTTGAACACCTTTAAGTTCTCTATCAATTTTGCACAAGTCCTCTAAGCGATCAACACCAATGTGAGCAATATTGTGTAAGTTTGTAGCTCGTTCCTTGATATCAACCTCGCCCATTGGTTGATTTGATTCATTGGTTTCATCTACACCAATAGCTGTGGTTATAAGGGTCTCCTTCACCTTTGTGAGTGACATTTAGCCACTTCCTAGAAACGCGGGTTAGAACGTCAGCTCGGTTTTTTGCTGATGGAACGAGTTCTATGGATACTGTCAACTCAAGTTCTTTAATGGTGTCTTTAAGTACTTCAAGTCGTCGTCGAATTAGCATTTTGGATAAACCATTCGTGCGCAGCTGGTGTTCGTCATTAAGCATCGACTACTTGACCCAGGCATACACTGGAGCTGAGTCCGTATATATTTTCAGTTTCCTTAGATCTCATTCTAAGCCCATGTTAACTCCTTGAATTACAGCTGTTAGTTCTGCAGAGTTTATGTGCTCCAGATCTGAGTCCTTCAGTAGCCATGCCCCGTCTTCTGCTGTTCGTCCTCCAATTCGAACCATAGCCCTGTTGCTAGGTTACTAGCATCTACCCAGACATCGCCCTAAATGCCAGTGACGATTGGCCATTCACCTTTTACCGGGTCATCGAAATGTACAAACTTTATAATTTCTATTAGTAGGTATTATATTCATAGGTACTGAGGCTGCCTGGCATTGTAGCCAACTCAGCGCGACCCTTAACCATCCTCCAATCAAATAATTCCCTCGCAGAATACCAACAATGGACAAGAGTTTCCTATGAGTAATCTTTTTATTAATATTCTCGGGGTTGGGAACTGATGCATCTCGCCGCCATTTCCCATTGGAAACATATACCCCGAGGATTCGTGCTCCATCTTTGAGTTCAGTTCCATGTTTTGTAACCAGACCATATCGAGCAAAGTGGTCGCGAACCTCATCTACAGTAACTCCAGTTGAAAGATCGACATAAATGTCATCCCTGAACGTACTTGTTGCATCTTTAATCCATTTATTTTGTCGGCAGGTCTCGTCAACAATATCATCAAGAATCTTAGGTCAATCGAGTCATTAAATATCTTTTTCCATTATATATTACTGTTTGGTATGGATGCAGTCCACCAGCAATTCTGATTTGCATATAGGACCATTTCAAGTCAATTATCGCAGTTTTGTTCCCCATACGAATATAGTTACGTAGTTTATCATTGCTTGCAGCCACCTCATTACCTGGCTGCTTAATTATGTATTCATTGAGTTTCCGAAAATCCATGATGGGGCGAACCCTGTCTTTACGAGGTTCGTGCTTCCCTATGAGCGGAATCAGTCCTTTTACAACCCCACTATATTTTACCAGCCAACCTTGTTCCACCCATTCCTCCATGGCCTTGGCATATTTACTTTTTAAGTGGTCTGGAATATTGTATTCTGTTACTTGATTGGTCAGTCTAGTGGGACCAATTCCCTTTTCAAATTTATATTCAGCTTCCCAGTAAGTACCATTAAATTTTGCTGAATAGTCTGTTTTTTCAATTTTAAATTTTGGAGTTTCTGGGACAGTTAGGTTTTCTGGGTTAGTGCCTGTTGCTGCAATTTTTTGTAAATTACCGGTAGGCCTACCCTTTTCTATTAATAAAGCTTCAAATTTTCCGTTATCTAATTGACAATGATATTCCCCCAACCCTTTTAATCAAGTCCCAACCAAAAATCACATCCTGTCCGCAAACAAGTTATTGTACAACGGAGAAGACCCATTGAATTTTGTGCCCTGAATCCAGTTCAACAGTAGTTTTAAATTGCCTACCCATATCTACTGTACGAGTCCCATCTAATGTGACGGGATCGTAAGATCCCGACCGTGTTAGATTTGTACGTGTCACCGTTCTGCTAGGCAGTTGCACTAAGTCGTTTTGGCCCAAGGCCGTCGGGGAAAATAATAGAGTTTCTGCTTCTCAATATTAATACTCCGAACGATAATAGCACAATCAGTATGTAATTGGTATCATGATAACACAGATATAACAGCAGAAATGCACAGATTAATTGGTGATGTTAGTGGCGGTGACAGTCATAAACTATGACCGGTCTGCAACTCTGTAACTAATGAACTGACCGGTAAATCAGTAATGCAGAATAATATATGATTGATACACACAGATATTGGTTTCACCTCTTACTGTACTTGGCCCTCTGTACCCAGTGGATGCTTTCCTATCTCTAATCACGTGCTTCCCTCCCCGCTATTGGCTAATATACTAATTGTCACTTTGGCACTCCCTGTGAGTGTTTCCCCCCGCTGCTAGCCTCTACTAGCTGTTGTCCCTCCGAGGTGGTTTGACCTCTCACCTCTCTCTGTGGCTTTAGGGCTTGTGTCACCCCCCCCCCCCCCCCATGATTAATATTGGTAATCTCGTATCCCCAACTATATTAGTAAAATGCCACTGGTCCCATTTTCTGGTGGGTAATGAAGTGGAATTGAATCCGCTTACATCTAACATTATTATCTCTTTAGGAGCCCCAATAAAAACAAATGTACCCGATATATTGCTAATAAATTTGGAACTCATAATGATCTTCATGCAGCCTGAGTCTACAAGTGCCTGGACAATTTTCCCACCGCAGTTTATTTGAATATTCGGTAAGTCGCCAGAGCTATAGTTTGGGGAATGTCCAATGGCGCAAAGGTCGCTCCCGTCTACTAGTTTCCCGAATTCGACCATCTATCGACCACACACCCCCTAGCGAAATGGTCTTTCCCCCTTAGGATTTCCTCCTCTACTCTGCTAACAATAGCGGGCATAGTGGCCTACTTCGCCGCACTTAAAATACCCGTTTCGTGTGGGTTCTTGTCGTCGACTCTCATCGTCGCCACTCGCTTCGCCTCTCCATCAGTGTCCATACTCGTGCTCCCTGAATCCCGACGGGGGAATCCCTCTTCCACCTCGCCCACTAGAGAATCCACCTCGATTCTGTCGGTCTCGATTTCTAGGGTGGTGGAATCCGAAACCGGAAGCACCAAACTGCTCGCGCCCACCTTGCCATCCCAGCTGTTCATTTTTTCCTGCACTCTTGGAGATGAGTCGTCTTGATTGTGATAGTAGCTCATCGAGGTTTAGTTATCCAGCAAGGGCCTTCGTTTCCCCCTGGATTGACTCTGGCAGTCCACTAACAAACTGAGCCGCCAGCATAGACTGGGTACAATTTCCATTGATGTCATCAGCATCACCCTCCGTTATTAGGAATAGCAACCGTTTCAAGTCGGCCAAGAATGTATCAACGGCTTCACCGGGTTTCACCAGGTTGTTTGTAAGCGGAGTAGGCGTTTACAATGAGAGCCTTCTTTACTTCATCGTAGTTTCCCTTTGATTCCCCCGGGAGTTGCGATACTACCGCGTAGGCTGGCCCTTCTAACGACAGTCTCAAATACGTGGCCTTAGATTCAGGTTTTAGGTTCGATTCAACTTCAAGAACTCTATAAGTATCTTCAAAAGTTTGTAGCCAAGCGCACGGTTCAATGGATCCATCATACTTTTTAACGTAGTCCGATAGTTTCGGTGCCATACTTTAGTTAACTCCCAGTTAGCTTATTGCACCACCGATATTATTATATTATTCAATAACTCAACAAGTACAACTCATTACGGTATGATCGCAAAGTTAACAAAACAATAGAGCATAGTCCAACGGGTAAATCCTCCCCACAACCCATCACCACTCTCCAGTCTGCCCTCGCCTACCGGTCCAGTCTGCCCGTTCTCTCCCCCTTTCTCCATTGGGGCGAGCCATCTAGTTCCCTTACTTACTCCCACGAACTATTTATACTACAATTACCCTGATGATTTACAGACTAAGCCAAAGTTGAACATATCATGAAGCAATATTGTTATGTTATCGTTACAGTGAAGCAATAGGTTGTGAAACGATTTATACTTGTTGTACATCACTATCACTCAGTAACATACAACGTAGACTCTGGTAGACAATAAGATTGTCGTGGTTGTCCAACATTACATACCTACAACATCATAGTCTGTGTTGAATCCAAACCGCAATATATTATATATTACCATGGAAATCAAATCCAAAATTATCAAGATAAATAGCTGGTTTTGGCCCCTTTATATAACCGAACCCTAGTTTATATCCCGTTAGTTTAACCCCGTCCTATATTATCATCCCCTCCACCTCGATTGGGTGTAGTAATAGTGGCACCTCGACCAAGTTCGAAGGAGTGTTGGTTCCATATAACATTTTCCAACACAGAAAGTTGTTATACAAGCTCCTAGCACTGTAATCTTCCGAAACAAAACAATGGTACGTAGAATGAACTTTTGGAGGGAAACGAGATAATTCTATTTTTCTGGAAAGCCGTGTTTTGGATAATAAAATTGGTCATAACAAGAGGGATTTGGTTGTCAACACAGTCAGGATGGAATGAGGTATTGATGATGTATCCGGGATATTCTGAATAGGTTTGGATGAGATGAGTAGGGAGGTAGAGCTGCACCGCTGGGGGCACCTCCACTAGTATCAATAGCCTCATTGTGTAGCCAAATAAAGGTGAATCTGAGATTCGGTTTGATTGAAATCTGCTGAGGGCGCAACGACCATCCCTTGCGTATTCAACCATGAAACCTAATCAGAAGATACTTAAACGAATGACACGTCAGTTTCAAATACATTGAATTAAATCTGTACATAACGCAATAAACTGTCATATGTTTGTGATGGGAGATTCTGGTGAGCTTTGGTCAATATTTTTTTGGCTCAAGGCAGCTTCTGGGAGAGTTTGCGACAGTTTGGAGCGATTTTTAATTCAGTTGTTAACCAGTTAAAGCTATACTTGATGACAAGAGATTGATATGATGATAGATTTAATTTTATTAAATCATTTAACTTTCCAAAAAGAACCAACAACGGAGTGATCACTGAATGTTCATATAAACGCACAGAACTCGGTACCGATCGGTACAGCGACCGCGGTACAAATCATATTATTTGATAAATTCAAAGGGTCTTTGAACAATTGAGATTTAAACAATTTAGAAAATTGCAACAACCCAAGATCGTGTGAAGGCTGGTCTAGTCAGAGGGAATTGATACCAGCTACAATAAGTTAATTCACATGTCAGTTTCTTACACGTTGTTGGTGTGCGTTTATAATAACATACAGATAGGCCTATTATTACAAATGGTGGTATAAATAGTTTCATTTCATAGAGTATAATTCGATATAATTATACTATGGCCGTTTTCCAAAAGTCTGTGTGTGACAGTCAGCCGTGGTCAGTGTGTTTGTGTGTCGGAAGCCAATATCAGATTATTACAATTAGCAACAAGTGTGTATCGTCGGTAATTCGACAAAACCCCCTAAGTCGATTTTTGTAGTTTTGAGAAAAACGAAAAAAACTGAATATTTTAAGAAATCTTGAGTAATGCGATCTAATTTTTGACTATATATAATCTAAAATAGCGTATAATTTGTTTGGGCACATATTTTTAGAGGTAGATCGTATTTTAGACCATTTAATTTGATATCTGTTGTTTTGCCAGATTGTGAAACAAAATAGTTAGGTTAGAACATACAATTAAGGGGGGGTTATCTTTAGCATGTGGGGTTTTATCAGATACAGTCTGGCCCATTAAATGATTTATTAGTGGGTCTAAGGGTCCAATAAAGCAAAGCTCTTATATTAGAAACACTGTAATATTACCATTATTTTGATAATTACTACTTCTACAATCAGCATGCTGCATTGTAACTGCATTATTATGTATTACATATATATTAATAATGCTGTGCCGGCTTGTCAACAAAATTTCGCTGTCACATCTCCCTACCACTCATGACATTTGCTAGATCATCCGCATCTTCAAGGCCAGTGTTTAGATACGCCTCTAACAGGCGTTCCAAGAAAGGCATGGGCTGTCCACCATGATTATTTATTCGCCAATGCACAATATTATGCACTGGCTGGTACTCACGGCGAAAGCAATGTCCTGCAAAGCGGAAGCGGTTCAGGTCAAGTGTCAAGCTAAGGAAGACTAATGGATGTTTCCTCCAATGTTGTATAGAGTCTGATTGGAGATGTGTTCATTGTACTTGACACAATAAAACCGGCGCATCATTCTTGTGAAAGTGCCATCCAGAGATTTGGAATCCTCTGGAATCCTCTGCTACTCTAAAGAGAATCGAACCTTTAGATTCCGTTTTATTCCATGGGACAGCCCAGACTCCCTATTTTTATAACTGTTTGCGCTGTCTGGATTGTGGTCATCTTGCCACACCTACTGTTGGAAACTAATTCATGTTCAGCATCTTCCGTTAGCATTGAATACTCGTCATTTATTTACCCCGCTATTGATTGCCATAGAATCAGGTAGAGTGTCATACTCAAGATTGATGCTATGAGAATCCGTAGGCCTAAGAGATAAAACAATCCCTTCTCAATTATTATTGTCTCAATATTTTCTACTGTCCTGTGCCCTCATCATCTCTGATATTGTTGTTGTAGGCTTCTAAAACAAATAAATCTCGATTCGTCATTACTTCACCGTGAACATCTTCAGCTACACTCACTAAACATTGAACATCTCCCGCTAAACTCTATAATCGGCCTGCTGCATTGAAACTGGTCATTGAGATGCTGGCTTAACAAAAATATTTTGCTACCACCATGCAATCCACAATTGACAAGCCCAATGCAGGGGTCATTAAGAATGCTATGCCGGCTTATCTACTAAGATTCACCGCCACAACTCACTATCCCCCATGACTTTCGCGAGACTATTCGCATCTACAAAACCAGTGTCCTGTAAGAGGCGTCTCACAAAAGTCATGTACTGTCCACCATGCTTATTTTCTCCATGGGGCTGCCAAAGCACAAGATTATGCACAGGCTGGTCCTCACTGCGAAAACAATCTCCTGCAAAGCGGAGTGTTCAAGTGTCAAGCTTGGGGGAACCAATGAGACACCTCCAATGTTATATAGTGTCTGGTTGGAGATGTGTGCATTGTACTTGACACAATGAACCCGGCGTAGCATTCTTGTGAATGTGCCATCCAGAGATTTGGTGTCCTCAGCAGTTAGAGCCCAGCATGGACTCCCATAGAGGAGTACTGGAACTACTGCTGCTCTAAATAATCGGACCTTAAGTTTCCGATTAATTCTTGGTGACTTCCAAATCCTGGAAAGCCTATTCAAGGCTGCCCATGCCTTTCCCTTACGTATTCGAAGGTCCTCACCTGACTTCCGGATCCATGATCCCAGGTAACAGAAGTCTTCCACTTGCTCAAGCATACCATCCTTTGAGCATATGCTCATCCGGTCAGAGACTTGCTGAGGACTTTCAAAGTTAACTGTAAAAATTTTCTAATGAGCTGAGGAGCTGTTCGTCTCCTTCTAGTGATTAGGAGAGTACTCCTAAGTTATCAGCAAAGTCTAGATCAGTTAGGTACTTTGCAGGATTTCCTCGACTTCTGGAGCCAGTAGGTGCAGTTACCATCACCCCATCATCATTATGATGATCTAAGGTCATTAGTAGAACATAGTCAACCACAATTATGAACAAGAATGGCGCAAGTGTGTCTCCTTGGAGGACGCCCCATAACACTTCAAATGGTTCTGTGTCACCGTCAACAGTAGACACAAATGTTGTCTAACCATCGTATACTGATCTGATTGCTGCAATAATTCCATCAGGAATCCCATATAATGAAAGTATGCTGAACATACGTGAGCGAGAGACTGAATCAAAGGGCTTGACGAAGTCAACAAAGCTAACAGCCAGATGTCTGTCTGTCTTTTTTGACAACTCTTCAATTATCCTTCTAAGTGAAAAAATGGGCTCACATTCTTTATACGGAACCCAAATCATCTCCAGCTACACTCACAACTGATTGAACATTGTCAGTTACATTCACTACCGGTTGAACATCTCCAGCTATACTCACTACCGGTTGAACATCTTCAGCTACACTCACTACTGGTTGAACATCTCCAGCTACACTCACTACCGGTTGAACATCTCCAGTTACTCTCACTACCAGTTGAACATCTTCAGTTACACTCAGTACTGGTTGTACATCGTCAGCTACACTCACTACAAAATAAGATCCCGTTTATCTCAAAGGACACTGGCCTTGACGATGCGGATGATCCAGCAAATATCATGGGTGATAGGGATTTGTGGCGTTGCAATTTTGTGGACATGCCAACACAGCATTCTTAAAATGCACCTGCAATGAAACGTGCCGATCCTAGTAGTAGTAGTAGTGTAAATGGACCCCCCTCCCCAGATTTTCGCCAAAGGTTAAAATAAGCATTACAAATTTTCAGCTATTTAAAAATACTGTTAAGTGTTGAGAGGCAACCTATTCATTTAATACTAACACCGTAGACCTACTTCAAAACTCACTCCATTAATTAATTCAAGGCCAATTATCCTATCATATTGTGGCAAACTGGCATTTTGGGGGTTTTATCAGAACGAATAATTAAAAGTCCCTCTGACATTTAACTAATAAGAAACCCCCTAATATCTAATTTAAGGGGTTTTATCAGAAATTAAATCCCATATTGAAGGTGCTTAAACAGAGTTTTTTCCTACTTAGGGGGTTTTATCAGATCAAGCGATATTTAGACGGGATCTTATTTTGCGTTTTTCTCCGTTATTAACCCTATTAAACCCGGGGGGGGGGGGTCAATATGACCCCTCCCGTGGTTTTTTTATTATAATTCTGAAACAAACGCAGTTGGGAATCTGAAATTTTATGACTTTTCCTAAAAATCTATTGTCTTCCTAGTAGTGAAAACCGTTTTCAAAAATATTGGGTACTTTTCGAGTTATAGCACCATATTTTAACCCTACTTTTGGCACTTTTTTTGAGACGTTTTTTGAAAATTACATTTCATTAAATATGAATTGTAACATCTCTATTTTTGATTTACACCGGTTTTTTGGTGTTAGAAATTGGATGGAATTCATATAAATTGATTTAGAAATTTCAAACTTGTTTTTTTCGGTGGGTGCCAAATTTTGGTGCCAGCACCAAATTTTGAAATAAGTCAATTTTGTAAATTGATTGTTTGAAACTTGTTTTTTACGTAATTGGGGTTTTTTGGGGTTCTGGATTCGATGAAATATATACGAGTTGCACCAAGCGTATCAAACTTGTATTTTTCGGTGCTGTGTGCAAATTTTGGTGCTAGCACGAAATTTTGAAAATCCATTCAATAGATAAAATTGCTTGTGACAATTTATTTCTTGCGGTTTAGAGGTTTATGGCTGTTCTGAATTCAATGGAAAATATAATTATCGAACTGGACATCTCAAACTTGTATTTTTCGGATGTGGGTGCAAAATGTGGTGCTAGCACCAAATTTTGAAAACCATCAAATATATCAATTGATTGTGTCACCTTGTTTCTTGCGTTATACGGGTTTGTGATGGTTCTGAATTCAATGGAATCAGTAAAAATTTCATAAGAGTTCTCAAACTTGTATTTTTCGCCGGTGGGTGAAAATTGTTGTGTCAGCACCAAATTTTGGAAAATATGCAAATTGATAAGTAGATAGTATCGCCTTGTTTCTTGCGTTATACGGGTTTATGAGGGTCCTGAATCCGATGGAATCAATAAAAACAGCACTGGACATCGCAAACTTGTACGTTTTGGTGATGGGTACGAAATTTGGTGCTAGCACCAAAATTTGCCAAATTACGCCGAAAAATACAAGTAGCAATGATCTGGCATATTATAAATGTATTCCATTAGAATCAGCGCCCTCGAAAACCTGAAAATGTGAATTTATAGCATCGTATAAGTGAATTAAAAATTTTGTGTTCTAACTGAAAAGTGCTGGTTACTTGTTTTTTTCATTTTTTTCCTACGCAGTGAGGACTAAACAGCCATTTATAGTAATCATATCATTTTTTAATATTTTCCAATGTATTTTGCACCCCAGAAAACCTGTATTAAAAATATTTAGCCGAAAATGTAACTTTCAAATTTTGTGAAAATTGTGCACTACT
>JAUCBJ010005180.1:0-11930 GCA_032718475.1 Nemertoderma westbladi
CAACCTAAAATGTTAAAAAATTTTGGCATCAAAAATTACATGTGCCCTACTAAAGTAATTTATATTTACTGAAAAGTTATATGTTCACTAAATTATATATCATTCTGTTTTGATGTTAACTTAATATATCCCAGTTTAAATCATATTAAAGCTGTAAAGAACTGTGAAATGTCACCTGGGGTGAAGTGGGATAATTTTTGGGGTGGAGTGGGATATTGATTATTTTACTACTGGTAACGATTTATTGCTGTATTTGGTATTAGCATTTTATGTCGTGGTATGTAGGCCCATTAAAAACTTACCAGTTCTTAAAAATTAAAGTTTATTTTCTACCATCAGACGATACAGTAAGCCTAACGGCAAGACAACAAATATTATGTAGGCCTTTGTTTATACCGGCAGTTCAAAGGTGTATAATCAATATAGGCAATATAATAATCAATATAATATAATAAAATAATGTACCATGGTGTGGGGTGGGGGATTGTTTCACGAAGCGACATTTAACTAAATGGAAATCGCCGATTTGTAAATAAGGAGGTATTTAAAAAACGGAAGCACATTTAAATTTTACGTCCCTTAATTTAAATGACATGAATTGAAATTTGCCTACTGTCATTTTGCAATACTTTTATGTTATCAATACATGTTGTTTTTTGATTCCATGGTAGTAGGGCCTATAGTACTAGTTTTTAAGAATAAGTTAACTGTTCTTAATAGAAATATTATTACATTTACTGAAAAGCCATGACAGCATGACGACCAGACCAGTTGCTATGCCGACGGGAATGCCGTATAACTATTATTATGTTAATGAGTTTAAATGACACATCATTACGTAAATGATTTAAAGCTAAATGACAGGGGGATAAATGACACGCGAATAGCAGTTTCTTAAAACATAAAAACTTTCTGTTATAATTAAAGTATTATTTTTAATCTTTCCAATTAAGCCAAATTAAATGACCGTATGTAAAACAGTCCCCTCAGTTTAATTATAATATTAATTTAATTTATTAATTCAATTTCATTTGTAATTTCAGTAACTTACTTTAGAACTATGATTTTATCATATTAATTCTTAATAGCGGATTTTCTAAATTACTCATCTTTACTGGGGGGGGGGGGGGGGGGGGGGGGGGGCTTTACTGGGGGAATGAACATGTACTGGTGCGCATTACTCAGAATGAGTAGGGTAGTATACCGACTACTGTACTACAGGCTACAGCTACTATACAACACTATAAATATGAATTACAATTTGGGGTCTAGGACCCTACCGTGGGAAATTCCTGGCTACGCGGCTGAGTGTGATATCCCCGTAAAGATCTGTAGGGGATATTTTCTCAGTTTTTATAATTTAATAAATCCAAAACACCTTAAATCTAACATTTTGTGGATCAAGTACCTAGGTTTTATATATAAAACTTAAGTGCTAAAAAACCTAACTTGCCAACACTGAAAATATCATCACGAATAGGCCTGTGAGGTGTTACTGACTTTTCTTTTCTGTCTGTTCTTAATTTAAGAGAGGACAGCAACAGCACTGACCTTACCACTGAACAGCTGAGCACTCATTTATTTCTGTATTGGAATATATTCTTGTCATAACTAAAAGTTACTATTACTTTGTGTATACTGGTATAGACTATAGGATAGGCCTGAGTTCCGGCACTGTACTGTGTAGCGACCAGCTGGATGCCTTAATTAAATGTCAATGTTGATGTCTTGCCAGTAAAAGTTAAATATGAGAAAGAAGAAATCGATAAACGTTTCCGCCAAGACACTTAAACACGGCGCGGCGCGAGCTGTAGCCGGTGAATCTAGCCGACCCGGAACCCCTTCAAGTCGCTGCAGCTCGCCTCAAACGGGTCAGAACGACCGAGGGCGAGGCAAATCCTCAACTCCAACCACTAGCAGCAGCCGAAACTCGAAGCAGTGGAACCTCCGTGTCCGAGGCAGTCCAGCTAACACTAACACGACGCCGAAAAAATCACGAGTAGTCGTAATATCGGACAGTAGCTCGGAATCCGATGATTCTGAAACCTCGAGTTCTTCCGAAAGTTCTTCCTCGTACGACTCTATCGATCCACCGAGTCCGGAACCACTCCCACAAGTGGCTCGTCTCCAGTTGCCTCCCGGAGGAACCGATTTAATCCTCCGCGGTCCCCAACTAATAAATGCTCTCGGAGTCTACGAGATCCTCAGACACTTCTCCCAACTCCTCCGCCTTACGCCCTTCATCCTGGAGGACTTTCTCGCCGCTCTTTGCTCCCGGGAGCAGTGTTCCTTACTCACGGAGACCCATCTCGCATTACTGCGAGCGATTCTGCGCGACGAGGAGCAATCCGGCACCACTTGGTGTCCTCCGGATTGTCGCTCAGCTGTCGACTTGCATCTCTTCCTGCTTGACGGGATGACGTGGCCGGAAGTGACCCGGAGTCTCGCGGACAGCTGCCCCGAGTATCGCCACGCTCTTCCCGCTGCCTCCGCTCTGGAGTTCCCCTTTGAGTCGGTATCCAATAAGCTCGCTGTGCTCCGTCTCCTCTCCGATATGTTCCTGCAGACCTCCGGGGTTCGTAATCAGTTGAACTCAGAAGGGGAGTTGGTTTACGACGACAACTGTCGCGTCTGCCACCGATTAGGGGACCTCCTCTGCTGCGATCTTTGTCCCTCGGTTTACCATCTGGAATGCGTTGAGCCGCCGTTGGACGAGGTAACTACTCACTCACTTCATTTATTTATAAGTTGCTCTTTGATTCTATTAGGCCTAACTAAAAAACACCGGAATTTTAATTCCTTTGATTTTTAACTTTACTTACCGGTATATTTAATTTATTTACTTTATTTGCTCTTCTTACTTTAATTCATTATACATGTCATTAATCTCATATGACGTTAGACCTATTAATTAAGTACGTAATTATTCCCCGAAAAGATAAATTATTTTTTCCCGGGAATAAAGTCTTATAAAGTTTTTAAAATAAATAAAATAAAGTTTTTTGATTCACCGGAGAAATATATTTTTTACCTGGAAACCAAATGGCTCTTTCTATTACGTCGCGCTCTTAGTGGTGCATCTCAGGGGGGCCATGAGGGAAATAAAGCTCCCACGTTATTTAGCTAAATGTGCCGGATTTAATATTCCACTTTCTGTCCTTGAGGGAGAAAAAGCCTCACTTGGCCTGGAAATACATAGGAATTTACTTTTTTCACGTGAAAACCCAACACTTATATTCTTGAAATCCTAAATTATAACGCTTTAGCAATATTGAAAGAATAGCAGTTGCGTACTTTATTTCACGCCGTTACATTCTTATATATAGTCAAAAAGTACTCTTATTGCATTGTATTTCTTATACAACTATATTCGACTTTAACATGCCTCGAAGCCAGTGAAATTGCTCCGCCTAATTTTCTCTTAGAAAAATGCATTGCAAATTTCAATCAATTATTTCCGTATTTTTTGTACTAAAACTCTCATTATTTACTTCATTTTATATAGGTTCCGGACTCAGAATGGGTCTGTTCTGTCTGCATAGCGAATCGGGTTAGAGGCGTCACAGACTGCGAGGACGTTCAGTCTCAGTTCGTAGTGCGCCAGTCCCCGCTAGGGGTCGACAGACACGGCCGTCGCTACTGGTTTCTCGCCCGTCGCCTATTCGTAGACGATCCTGAAGACGATGCCTTCGTGGTTTATTACTCAACGCCGAAGCAACTCGCTACGCTACTCGCTTCGCTCGACTCGGAAGGGTTGGAGCGCGATGTTGCGACGGCTTTGGGTGTGGTCAGTTCCGATATGGAACGCCAGATGGCGCTCACTAGGGAACTCACTATAAAGACTAAAACTTGGATTAAGGCAATTTGTTTGGAAATTGACGATAATTCCATACCGGATGTGTTGGAAGAGACAGAGAGAGTGAATGGTTCGGGTGAGTTTGTTAACTACCGTACCGAATGTGTTGGAAGAGACAGAGAGAATGAATGGTTCGGGTGAGTTTGTTAACTACCACACCGGATGTGTTGGAAGAGACAGAGAGATTGAATGGTTTGGGTGAGTTTGTTAGGTACCGGTATTGGATGTGTTGGAAGAGACAGAGAGAGTGAATGGTTCGAGTGAGTTTGTTAACTACCGTACCGGATGTGTTGGAAGAGACAGAGAGAGTGAATGGTTCGGGTGAGTTTGTTAACTACCGTATTGGATGTGTTGGAAGAGACAGAGAGAGTGAATGGTTCGGGTGAGTTTGTTAATTACCGTACCGGATGTGTTGGAAGAGACAGAGAGAGTGAATGGTTCGGGTGAGTTTGTTAACTACCGTACCGGATGTGTTGGAAGAGACAGAGAGAGTGAATGGTTCGGGTGAGTTTGTTAACTACCGTATTGGATGTGTTGGAAGAGACAGAGAGAGTGAATGGTTCGGGTGAGTTTGTTAACTACCGTATTGGATGTGTTGGAAGAGACAGAGAGAGTGAATGGTTCGGGTGAGTTTGTTAGCTACCGTACCGGATATGCTGGAAGAGACAGAGGGAGTGAATGGTTTGGGTGAGTTTGTTAACTACCGTATTGGATGTGTTGGAAGAGACAGAGAGAGTGAATGGTTCGGGTGAGTTTGTTAACTACCGTACCGGATATGCTGGAAGAGACAGAGAGAGTGAATGGTTCGGGTGAGTTTGTTAACTACCGTACCGGATGTGTTGGAAGAGACAGAGAGAGTGAATGGTTCGGGTGAGTTTGTTAATTACCGTACCGGATGTGTTGGAAGAGACAGAGAGAGTGAATGGTTCGGGTGAGTTTGTTAACTACCGTACCGGATGTGTCAGAAGAGACAGAGAGAGTGAATGGTTCGGGTGAGTTTGTTAACTACCGTACCGGATGTGTTGGAAGAGACAGAGGGAGTGAATGGTTCGGGTGAGTTTGTTAACTACCGTATTGGATGTGTTGGAAGAGACAGAGAGAGTGAATGGTTCGGGTGAGTTTGTTAACTACCGTACCGGATATGCTGGAAGAGACAGAGAGAGTGAATGGTTCGGGTGAGTTTGTTAACTACCGTACCGGATGTATTGGAAGAGACAGAGGGAGTGAATGGTTCGGGTGAGTTTGTTAACTACCGTATTGGATGTGTTGGAAGAGACAGAGAGAGTGAATGGTTCGGGTGAGTTTGTTAACTACCGTACCGGATATGCTGGAAGAGACAGAGAGAGTGAATGGTTCGGGTGAGTTTGTTAACTACCGTACCGGATGTGTTGGAAGAGACAGAGAGAGTGAATGGTTCGGGTGAGTTTGTTAATTACCGTACCGGATGTGTTGGAAGAGACATAGAGAGTGAATGGTTCGGGTGAGTTTGTTAACTACCGTACCGGATGTGTCAGAAGAGACAGAGAGAGTGAATGGTTCGGGTGAGTTTGTTAACTACCGTACCGGATGTGTTGGAAGAGACAGAGGGAGTGAATGGTTCGGGTGAGTTTGTTAACTACCGTATTGGATGTGTTGGAAGAGACAGAGAGAGTGAATGGTTCGGGTGAGTTTGTTAACTACCGTACCGGATATGCTGGAAGAGACAGAGAGAGTGAATGGTTCGAGTGAGTTTGTTAACCACCGTACCGGATATGCTGGAAGAGACAGAGAGAGTGAATGGTTCGGGTGAGTTTGTTAACTACCGTACCGGATATGCTGGAAGAGACAGAGAGAGTGAATGGTTCGGGTGAGTTTGTTAACTACCGTACCGGATGTGTTGGAAGAGACAGAGAGAGTGAATGGTTCGGGTGAGTTTGTTAACTACCGTACCGGATGTGTTGGAAGAGACAGAGAGAGTGAATGGTTCGGGTGAGTTTGTTAACTACCGTACCGGATATGCTGGAAGAGACAGAGAGAGTGAATGGTTCGGGTGAGTTTGTTAACTACCGTACCGGATATGCTGGAAGAGACAGAGAGAGTGAATGGTTCGGGTGAGTTTGTTAACTACCGTACCGGATGTGTTGGAAGAGACAGAGAGAGTGAATGGTTCGGGTGAGTTTGTTAATTACCGTACCGGATGTGTTGGAAGAGACAGAGAGAGTGAATGGTTCGGGTGAGTTTGTTAACTACCACACCGGATGTGTTGGAAGAGACAGAGAGAGTGGATGGTTCGGTTGAGTTTGTTAACTACCGTACCGGATATGCTGGAAGAGACAGAGAGAGTGAATGGTTCGGGTGAGTTTGTTAACTACCGTACCGGATGTGTTGGAAGAGACAGAGAGAGTGAATGGTTCGGGTGAGTTTGTTAACTACCGTACCGGATGTGTTGGAAGATACAGAGAGAGTGAATGGTTCGGGTGAGTTTGTTAATTACCGTACCGGATATGCTGGAAGAGACAGAGAGAGTGAATGGTTCGGGTGAGTTTGTTAACTACCGTACCGGATGTGTTGGAAGAGACAGAGAGAGTGAATGGTTCGGGTGAGTTTGTTAACTACCGTACCGGATATGCTGGAAGAGACAGAGAGAGTGAATGGTTCGGGTGAGTTTGTTAACTACCGTACCGGATATGCTGGAAGAGACAGAGAGAGTGAATGGTTCGGGTGAGTTTGTTAACTACCGTACCGGATGTGTTGGAAGAGACAGAGAGAGTGAATGGTTCGGGTGAGTTTGTTAACTACCGTACCGGATATGCTGGAAGAGACAGAGAGAGTGAATGGTTCGGGTGAGTTTGTTAACTACCGTACCGGATGTGTTGGAAGAGACAGAGAGAGTGAATGGTTCGGGTGAGTTTGTTAATTACCGTACCGGATGTGTTGGAAGAGACAGAGAGAGTGAATGGTTCGGGTGAGTTTGTTAACTACCGTACCGGATATGCTGGAAGAGACAGAGAGAGTGAATGGTTCGGGTGAGTTTGTTAACTACCGTACCGGATATGCTGGAAGAGACAGAGAGAGTGAATGGTTCGGGTGAGTTTGTTAACTACCGTACCGGATGTGTTGGAAGAGACAGAGAGAGTGAATGGTTCGGGTGAGTTTGTTAACTACCGTACCGGATATGCTGGAAGAGACAGAGAGAGTGAATGGTTCGGGTGAGTTTGTTAACTACCGTACCGGATATGCTGGAAGAGACAGAGAGAGTGAATGGTTCGGGTGAGTTTGTTAACTACCGTACCGGATATGCTGGAAGAGACAGAGAGAGTGAATGGTTCGGGTGAGTTTGTTAACTACCGTACCGGATATGCTGGAAGAGACAGAGAGAGTGAATGGTTCGGGTGAGTTTGTTAACTACCGTACCGGATATGCTGGAAGAGACAGAGAGAGTGAATGGTTCGGGTGAGTTTGTTAACTACCGTACCGGATATGCTGGAAGAGACAGAGAGAGTGAATGGTTCGGGTGAGTTTGTTAACTACCGTACCGGATATGCTGGAAGAGACAGAGAGAGTGAATGGTTCGGGTGAGTTTGTTAACTACCGTACCGGATATGCTGGAAGAGACAGAGAGAGTGAATGGTTCGGGTGAGTTTGTTAACTACCGTACCGGATATGCTGGAAGAGACAGAGAGAGTGAATGGTTCGGGTGAGTTTGT
Organism: Nemertoderma westbladi; assembly: GCA_032718475.1. Lineage (NCBI taxonomy): Eukaryota > Metazoa > Xenacoelomorpha > Nemertodermatida > Nemertodermatidae > Nemertoderma > Nemertoderma westbladi. The sequence goes on from JAUCBJ010005180.1 coordinate 7,543, forward strand.
TAACTACCGTACCGGATATGCTGGAAGAGACAGAGAGAGTGAATGGTTCGGGTGAGTTTGTTAACTACCGTACCGGATATGCTGGAAGAGACAGAGAGAGTGAATGGTTCGGGTGAGTTTGTTAACTACCGTACCGGATATGCTGGAAGAGACAGAGAGAGTGAATGGTTCGGGTGAGTTTGTTAACTACCGTACCGGATATGCTGGAAGAGACAGAGAGAGTGAATGGTTCGGGTGAGTTTGTTAACTACCACACCGGATGTGTTGGAAGAGACAGAGAGATTGAATGGTTCGGGTGAGTTTGTTAACTACCGTACCGGATGTGTTGGAAGAGACAGAGAGAGTGAATGGTTCGGGTGAGTTTGTTAACTACCACACCGGATGTGTTGGAAGAGACAGAGAGATTGAATGGTTCGGGTGAGTTTGTTAACCACCGTACCGGATATGCTGGAAGAGACAGAGAGAGTGAATGGTTCGGGTGAGTTTGTTAACTACCGTACCGGATGTGTTGGAAGAGACAGAGAGAGTGAATGGTTCGGGTGAGTCGGTTAACTACCGTACCGGATGTGTTGGAAGAGACAGAGAGAGTGAATGGTTCGGGTGAGTTTGTTAACTACCGTACCGGATGTGTTGGAAGAGACAGAGAGAGTGAATGGTTCGGGTGAGTCGGTTAACTACCGTACCAGATGTGTTGGAAGAGACAGAGAGAGTGAATGGTTCGGGTGAGTTTGTTAACTACCGTACCGAATGTGTTGGAAGAGACAGAGAGAATGAATGGTTCGGGTGAGTTTGTTAACTACCACACCGGATGTGTTGGAAGAACAGAGAGATTGAATGGTTTGGGTGAGTTTGTTAGGTACCGGTATTGGATGTGTTGGAAGAGACAGAGAGAGTGAATGGTTCGGGTGAGTTTGTTAACTACCACACCGGATGTGTTGGAAGAGACAGAGAGAATGAATGGTTTGGGTGAGTTTGTTAGGTACCGGTATTGGATGTGTTGGAAGAGACAGAGAGAGTGAATGGTTCGAGTGAGTTTGTTAACTACCGTACCGGATATGCTGGAAGAGACAGAGAGAGTGAATGGTTCGGGTGAGTTTGTTAACTACCTTACCGGATGTGTTGGAAGAGACAGAGAGAGTGAATGGTTCGGGTGAGTCGGTTAACTACCGTACCGGATGTGTTGGAAGAGACAGAGAGAGTGAATGGTTCGGGTGAGTTTGTTAACTACCGTACCGGATGTGTTGGAAGAGACAGAGAGAGTGAATGGTTCGGGTGAGTTTGTTAACTACCACACCGGATGTGTTGGAAGAGACAGAGAGATTGAATGGTTTGGGTGAGTATGTTAGGTACCGGTATTGGATGTGTTGGAAGAGACAGAGAGAGTGAATGGTTCGAGTGAGTTTGTTAACTACCGTACCGGATATGCTGGAAGAGACAGAGAGAGTGAATGGTTTGGGTGAGTTTGTTAACTACCGTACCGGATATGCTGGAAGAGACAGAGAGAGTGAATGGTTCGGGTGAGTTTGTTAACTACCGTACCGGATGTGTTGGAAGAGACAGAGAGAGTGGATGGTTCGGGTGAGTTTGTTAACTATCGTACCGGATATGCTGGAAGAGACAGAGAGAGTGAATGGTTCGGGTGAGTTTGTTAACTACCGTACCGGATATGCTGGAAGAGACAGAGAGAGTGAATGGTTCGGGTGAGTTTGTTTACTACCGTACCGGATATGATGGAAGAGACAGAGAGAGTGAATGGTTCGGGTGAGTTTGTTAACTACCGTACCGGATATGCTGGAAGAGACAGAGAGAGTGAATGGTTCGGGTGAGTTTGTTAACTACCGTACCGGATATGCTGGAAGAGACAGAGAGAGTGAATGGTTCGGGTGAGTTTGTTAACTACCGTACCGGATATGCTGGAAGAGACAGAGAGAGTGAATGGTTCGGGTGAGTTTGTTTACTACCGTACCGGATATGATGGAAGAGACAGAGAGAGTGAATGGTTCGGGTGAGTTTGTTAACTACCGTACCGGATATGCTGGAAGAGACAGAGAGAGTGAATGGTTCGGGTGAGTTTGTTAACTACCACACCGGATGTGTTGGAAGAGACAGAGAGATTGAATGGTTCGGGTGAGTTTGTTAACTACCGTACCGGATGTGTTGGAAGAGACAGAGAGAGTGAATGGTTCGGGTGAGTTTGTTAACTACCACACCGGATGTGTTGGAAGAGACAGAGAGATTGAATGGTTCGGGTGAGTTTGTTAACCACCGTACCGGATATGCTGGAAGAGACAGAGAGAGTGAATGGTTCGGGTGAGTTTGTTAACTACCGTACCGGATGTGTTGGAAGAGACAGAGAGAGTGAATGGTTCGGGTGAGTTTGTTAACTACCGTACCGGATGTGTTGGAAGAGACAGAGAGAGTGAATGGTTCGGGTGAGTCGGTTAACTACCGTACCAGATGTGTTGGAAGAGACAGAGAGAGTGAATGGTTCGGGTGAGTTTGTTAACTACCGTACCGAATGTGTTGGAAGAGACAGAGAGAATGAATGGTTCGGGGGAGTTTGTTAACTACCACACCGGATGTGTTGGAAGAGACAGAGAGATTGAATGGTTTGGGTGAGTTTGTTAACTACCGTACCGGATGTGTTGGAAGAGACAGAGAGAGTGAATGGTTCGGGTGAGTCGGTTAACTACCGTACCAGATGTGTTGGAAGAGACAGAGAGAGTGAATGGTTCGGGTGAGTTTGTTAACTACCGTACCGAATGTGTTGGAAGAGACAGAGAGAATGAATGGTTCGGGTGAGTTTGTTAACTACCACACCGGATGTGTTGGAAGAGACAGAGAGATTGAATGGTTTGGGTGAGTTTGTTAGGTACCGGTATTGGATGTGTTGGAAGAGACAGAGAGAGTGAATGGTTCGAGTGAGTTTGTTAACTACCGTACCGGATATGCTGGAAGAGACAGAGAGAGTGAATGGTTTGGGTGAGTTTGTTAACTACCGTACCGGATATGCTGGAAGAGACAGAGAGAGTGAATGGTTCGGGTGAGTCGGTTAACTACCGTACCGGATGTGTTGGAAGAGACAGAGAGAGTGAATGGTTCGGGTGAGTTTGTTAACTACCGTACCGGATGTGTTGGAAGAGACAGAGAGAGTGAATGGTTCGGGTGAGTCGGTTAACTACCGTACCGGATGTGTTGGAAGAAACAGAGAGAGTGAATGGTTCGGGTGAGTTTGTTAACTACCACACCGGATGTGTTGGAAGAGACAGAGAGATTGAATGGTTTGGGTGAGTTTGTTAGGTACCGGTATTGGATGTGTTGGAAGAGACAGAGAGAGTGAATGGTTCGAGTGAGTTTGTTAACTACCGTACCGGATATGCTGGAAGAGACAGAGAGAGTGAATGGTTTGGGTGAGTTTGTTAACTACCGTACCGGATATGCTGGAAGAGACAGAGAGAGTGAATGGTTCGGGTGAGTCGGTTAACTACCGTACCGGATGTGTTGGAAGAGACAGAGAGAGTGAATGGTTCGGGTGAGTTTGTTAACTACCGTATTGGATGTGTTGGAAGAGACAGAGAGAGTGAATGGTTCGGGTGAGTTTGTTAACTACCACACCGGATGTGTTGGAAGAGACAGAGAGAATGAATGGTTCGGGTGAGTTTGTTAACTACCACACCGGATGTGTTGGAAGAGACAGAGAGATTGAATGGTTTGGGTGAGTTTGTTAGGTACCGGTATTGGATGTGTTGGAAGAGACAGAGAGAGTGAATGGTTCGAGTGAGTTTGTTAACTACCGTACCGGATATGCTGGAAGAGACAGAGAGAGTGAATGGTTCGGGTGAGTTTGTTAACTACCGTACCGGATGTGTTGGAAGAGACAGAGAGAGTGAATGGTTCGGGTGAGTCGGTTAACTACCGTACCGGATGTGTTGGAAGAGACAGAGAGAGTGAATGGTTCGGGTGAGTTTGTTAACTACCGTACCGGATGTGTTGGAAGAGACAGAGAGAGTGAATGGTTCGGGTGAGTCGGTTAACTACCGTACCGGATGTGTTGGAAGAGACAGAGAGAGTGAATGGTTCGGGTGAGTTTGTTAACTACCGTACCGGATGTGTTGGAAGAGACAGAGAGAGTGAATGGTTCGGGTGAGTCGGTTAACTACCGTACCAGATGTGTTGGAAGAGACAGAGAGAGTGAATGGTTCGGGTGAGTTTGTTAACTACCGTACCGAATGTGTTGGAAGAGACAGAGAGAATGAATGGTTCGGGTGAGTTTGTTAACTACCACACCGGATGTGTTGGAAGAGACAGAGAGATTGAATGGTTTGGGCGAGTTTGTTAGGTCCCGGTATTGGATGTGTTGGAAGAGACAGAGAGAGTGAATGGTTCGA
>JAUCBJ010005181.1:0-81656 GCA_032718475.1 Nemertoderma westbladi
GCTTGACATCTTTTGACATATTTTTGCAAGTATGACACCTTTTGACAATTCAACGTTTTGCCAATTATGAAGTTTTCCAAAAGTGTTAAGCCACATCTTGATCAATATTTCGGAGAAAATGCTACATTCTTCACACTAACTTGAAAAATACTTTAATTTTCATAAATGTTTTCTTATAAAAACACAACAGTATCTGGATAATACAACAACGATCACACAGGATGTTAAAAACTTTGCATCAATTATCTCAAATTGAACGTTTGTGGCTTAACACCCTTTTGCATAACACCGTCCACATAAGAGTATAGTTATGGGGAGACCGTACACACCGAGTTTGTGCGTAATCCCTGGCCTAACGTCAGGAAGACAACTTGACTTTTAATTTATGTTACGTTTACAATTACGATAATGTTAAATAGTTGACCAGAAGGTACATAACTCGCAAACCCAAACTCCCGAACATAAAGTTACTAAGTTAATTATAGGAAAATCCTCATCTTGTACATAAACCATGACCCGTAATATAGTGTCGTTTTTCTGATCCGGTACCTCCCCGCATTTTTTCTAGAAACCTTTATCATATTGCTTGAAATTTGAAACACAAAAAACGATCACTTATAGCAGTAGAAATCTTGTTTTTCAATGATTCCGATTTGGGTTTTCAAGAATTGCAAGAATTATCGTTCGCTTGAGACCCTTTATTCTATATAAGTGTAGTACGTAACATATACATTTAAAAAGCATGTTGTTCCAGATATGGGGGGGGGGGGGGGGGGGGGGGGGGGGGTACTGGACGCAATAAAAATCATCCCTCTCCAGGGGAAATTGGACGCAAATAACAGCTGATTACTTTCAAAGTAAATAGAAATTAAATAGAATAAACTGCATACAGTGATCTATAATATTGCCATATTTGAACGCCTAATCTCAGTTGTTTCTCAACAAAATTCGAAACTGGAGGGAAACTGGACGCAAATCCCATCTGGGCGAATTAATATCCCGCATCAATGTTAAATTCGCAATTTAGGGAAAGGAGCAGGTTACAGTGGCACAGTGGTTACAGTAGGGATGGGCGCTACTCCAATCTGCTACCCGAGTGTAGGGGTGGGCGCTACTCCTATCTGCTACCCGAAGGTAGGGGTGGGCGCTACTCCTATCTGCTACCATAAGGTAGGGGTGGGGGTTACTCCTATCTGCTACCCGAAGGTAGGGGTGGGCGCTACTCCTATCTGCTACACGAAGGTAGGGGTGGGCGCTACTCCTATCTGCTACCCGAAGGTAGGGGTGGGCGCTACTCCTATCTGCTACCCGAAGGGAGGGTTGGGCGCTACTCCTATCTGCTACACAAAGGTAGGGGTGGGCGCTACTCCTATCTGCTACCCGAAGGTAGGGGTGGGCGCTACTCCTATCTGCTACCCGAAGGTAGGGGTGGGCGCTACTCCTATCTGCTACCCGAAGGTAGGGGTGGGCGCTACTCCTATCTGCTACCCGAAGGTAGGGGTGGGCGCTACTCCTATCTGCTACCCGAAGGTAGGGGTGGGCGCTACTCCTATCTGCTACCCGAAAGTAGGGGTGGGCGCTACTCCTATCTGCTACCCGAAGGTAGGGGTGGGCGCTACTCCTATCTGCTACCCGAAAGTAGGGGTGGGCGCTACTCCTATCTGCTACCCGAAGGTAGGGGTGGGCGCTACTCCTATCTGCTACCCGAAAGTAGGGGTGGGCGCTACTCCTATCTGCTACCCGAAAGTAGGGGTGGGCGCTACTCGTCTCCCTCCCAAGTTTTGCTCCCAATAATTCAAGTGGTCCTTTAAATATAAAATACAGCCTAACACTAACTTTTGTTAATCATAATGTACGGAGGGTACCTTATGATGTCAATATAATATTATAATTTCAAATATAGGGTAATAACCAGGTATATAAGAACACTTTAAATTTACCACGGATATTTATAATAAATGAGTCACAACTAGTAAACATTATATCTTTCTGGAGTTTGTCCCACATTTCTATAAGTTCTTTAGCGGTGTAACCATGAGAAGAAATAACTCTACCGTGGTAGCCACAATAATCGTACGAAACTCCTTTAGCTGCCATGACAACATTTTCCATTGCCATGGGTATCACACCATTAGCCTTGGCAACAAGTCCTGTATATGCATCTTCTATAGGGATATAAGGCACGTGGGTGTATGTGGAATGGAAGAGTTTCAGAGTCTCCATGGAAATTATATTAAACCCTCCAGCATCATAGGGTTGGTAGAAATTGCACGGGAGAACGTCATACGAGACGTAATATTTGTTCTTTTTATCCCTTATAACTCGAGTATATAATAGATTCCAGTTTAGGAATCCCGCGTATAGAAGTTTGTCTTTTCTATGCGAGTTTAAATATTCCAAGAGCTTGTAGGGATTTACAAACACATCTGCGTCCATAGAAATTATAAATGAAACTTCGGGGCAATTATATAAAATCCAGGACCAACTAAGAACCAACTTGTGCGTTAATGACTGAATATTGTCCGTAAAATTAAACTGAACAATATCATGATAGGCTGCTTGCTCAACTAGAATATTAGAATTATCAACATTGCCGTCCACACCGACAACGAATAACAATTTAATTGCCCTTCCACCGATATCTCGAATAGAACCCAGAGTGTGTCGAGCGGTGTGCCTCTTATCAACCTCCGAAGGACCAGTTCTCACAAGAAACAATACAAAAAAGGCGTTGTCATCAAAATATGTTGACTGAGAGACGCGGGGCGAAGTAAGCGAGCTTAGGATACGGCTACCGCTGTTTTATTCATTGTCCGTCCGTCGGTCGGTCTGCCTGACGGTCGGTCGGTCGGTCTGCCTGTCGGTCGGTCTGCCTGACGGTCGGTCGGTCGGTCTGCCTGTCGGTCGGTCTGCCTGACGGTCGGTCGGTCTGCCTGACGGTCGGTTGGTCGGTCTGCCTGTCGGTCGGTCTGCCTGTCGGTCGGTCTGCCTGTCGGTCGGTCTGGCTGACGGTCGGTCGGTCGGTCTGCCTGTCGGTCGGTCTGCATGACGGTCGGTCGGTCGGTCTGCCTGTCGCTCGGTCTTCCTGTCGCTCGGTCTGCCTGACGGTCGGTCGGTCGGTCGGTCGGTCGGTCGGTCGGTCGGTCGGTCGGTCGGTCGGTCGGTCGGTCGGTCGGTCGGTCGGTCGGTCGGTCGGTCGGTCGGTCGGTCGGTCGGTCGGTCGGTCGGTCGGTCGGTCGGTCGGTCGGTCGGTCGGTCGGTCGGTCGGTCGGTCGGTCGGTCGGTCGGTCGGTCGGTCGGTCGGTCGGTCGGTCGGTCGGTCGGTCGGTCGGTCGGTCGGTCGGTCGGTCGGTCGGTCTGCCTGTCGGTCGGTCTGCCTGTCGGTCGGTCTGCCTGACGGTCGGTCGCTCGGTCTGCCTGTCGCTCGGTCTTCCTGTCGGTCTGACTGTCGGTCGGTCTGCCAGTCGGTCGGTCTGCCTGTCGCTCGGTCTTCCTGTCACTCGGTCTGACTGTCGTTCGGTTTGCCTGACGGTCGGTCGGTCGGTCAGCCTGTAGCTCGGTCTTCCTGTCGCTCGGTCTGACTGTCGGTCGGTCTGCCTGACGGTCGGTCGGTCGGTCTGCCTGTCGGTCGGTCTGCCTGTCGGTCGGTCTGCCTGTCGGTCGGTCTGCCTGACGGTCGGTCGGTCGGTCTGCCTGTCGCTCGGTCTTCCTGTCGCTCGGTCTGCCTGTCGGACGGTCCGCATGACAATCGGTCGGTCGGTCGGTCTGCCTGTCGGTCGGTCTGCCTGTCGGTCGGTCTGCCTGTCGGTCGGTCTGCCTGTCGGTCGGTCTGCCTGTCGGTCGGTCTGCCTGTCGGTCGGTCTGCCTGTCGGTCGGTCTGCCTGGCGGTCGGTCGGTCGGTCGGTCTGCCTGTCGGTCTGACTGTCGGTCGGTCTGCCTGTCGGACGGTCTGCCTGTCGGTTGGTCTGCCTGTCGGTCGGTCTGCCTTTCGTATAATGTTTGAAGGCTAATAACTCAGTCAATCTTTGATGGAATTAAACCAAACTTGGTACACATGTTGCATGTTAAAAGTGTGAAAGATAATTTGCGCTGGTGGGGCTCAGCAGTTCTCCAGTCTTCCGCTAGAGGCCGACTAGTTGATACAGTGGTAAGATAACCTCGCTTACTTGTTCCTGTGAACGAACGAGTTGATGATGCTGCTTACAAAAGTTTTTGTTCGAAATTAACAGATTATATTGAATATCATAAATATTATGTGTTTCATTGAAATAATCTTTGGGCGAATTTCTCAAACATAAACGCATTCCGTTGGAAAACCATAAGTAGTAAAGAAGAAAAAACATAGCAGATATCGTGACCCATATGTAAGGTTTGCGTGAAAGCCAAACACATATTCTTTGTAACTTCATTGTTACCAACCTCTGTCGAAAAGTAGAATAATCTTTCAGTTTGCTTAGCATTATAAAACTCCTATATACTGTAAGTAATGATGATAGTGAATATCTTATTTGTTCAATGTTTATAATACCAGGATTACGACCTATACCAAAGGGTAAAATAATATCGTTCGCAAACTATTTAATTTTAAAATTTTTGTTTAATTTAAAATTGCTGAAAAGTGTAAGCTAAATTTTGGGTGCACTGTAATATTCAATAAAATCATTTTCTACGCCCCTTAGCGAACTGAGTCAAAATTTATATTTTTGACTTAAAATACAGTACTGCTCCTTTGTTATCCCAATATTTTCAGAAGTTGTAAGTGTAACCTGTTTTTTTGGATTAAGCATGGTCGATTACGTAAAAAAAATTCAAGCAGAACTTTTGTTTCGTACTTTTCAACAAAAATACCGATATTTTTCCAAATAATTTTCAAATTTTCAAGATGGCACTGATTATTTTCGTAAAAAATGTTATAACGGATGAGCAATTGTAAAACTAATGTAGGCATTAAGAATTATTCTTAAAGCAATATTGGCTTAGCAAGCCCAACTAACCTATTTAATTAAGATATGGGTTGCCCAGTTCGGGATCTCTTAATTAAATAGTTTATGTAACAGTTGAGCTTTGGAAGCCAATATTCTTTTAAGAATATTCTTAATCCCTCTTACTAAATGAAAATAATATAATAAAATAATCTCGTGAAAATAATGTTACATTTAAAAAAACTACGTATTGCATATTAAATAAAGTGAAACATATTTTCACTATGCTCTCGATTCATTAATATCTCGAGTAAGCCTATAATGAAAGTAATGTTAAATGTTATACATTATTTAATTAAGATATGGGTTGCCCAGTTCGGGATCTCTTAATTAAATAGTTTATGTAACAGTTGAGCTTTGGAAGCCAATATTCTTTTAAGAATATTCTTAATCCCTCTTACTAAATGAAAATAATATAATAAAATAATCTCGTGAAAATAATGTTACATTTAAAAAAACTACGTATTGCATATTAAATAAAGTGAAACATATTTTCACTATGCTCTCGATTCATTAATATCTCGAGTAAGCCTATAATGAAAGTAATGTTAAATGTTATACATTATTTAATTAAGATATGGGTTGCCCAGTTCGGGATCTCTTAATTAAATAGTTTATGTAACAGTTGAGCTTTGGAAGCCAATATTCTTTTAAGAATATTCTTAATCCCTCTTACTAAATGAAAATAATATAATAAAATAATCTCGTGAAAATAATGTTACATTTAAAAAAACTACGTATTGCATATTAAATAAAGTGAAACATATTTTCACTATGCTCTCGATTCATTAATATCTCGAGTAAGCCTATAATGAAAGTAATGTTAAATGTTATACATTATTTACCGTTACATTTACTATACATAGATTTCACAAGAACTGGCTATTTTAAAAGAAAACAAACCAATACCACACTACACTGCTCAATGCTCATGTACAATAATTAGTAATCTATTTATAAATATATACTGTAAACTGTGAACTTTGACCTGTTTAGTGATTGTGAATTACAGTATATTTATTGTACGGAAGTCCAAAGCGGGCAGTAAACACATTACTTTGGGGGTGTGTGTGTGTGGTTGACGGGATTGCACGTCATCCTCTCGCATACATTGGGGGAGATGCCGTCACCTCCACACACCTACACACACATACGTGTCTAGGGGTCCAATTGAGGACTTGCTACTTCCTACAGTGGAATTGGGGACTTTTTTCATTTTGTTGCTGTGAATTCAACCAAGGTATCAAAATGTACGTCAAGATATCCTCTACATGTTTCAAATGAAGACAAATTATGAAAATCACTAAGTTTCATTACATTTGAGATCACATGTTACATAGGGAATGAGGACGTACATAGCTAGTTACCCCCTAGACAGGAAATGAGGACACACATCCTGTGTTTATAAATGAGGGATATACAGTTTAATTTTTGCCGCAAGGTGGCGTCCTGTAGTGATACATTTACAGTAGGGAAGGATACGGATAAAATGGAAGAAGAAGGGCAAAATGAGGTGTGGCGGGATCAACTTATCTGGATGCACAATAACTATCCTTAATTTTTATATGGTAAGGTGTTTATGTGGTAGGCTACACCCCACCCTGCCATTATGATTACTCAGGTGACTTTAGGCACGAAACTACCTCCTTAATATTTATGAATGGAAAGAAGGGATTTCGGTAAAGGAAAAAGGGCTTTAAATTTCAAGGTATAATTATATAATATATTTAATTCCGCAACACTGTATTCACGCTGGCTGGAGTGATAATGAACATGAATAAATTAAAGCTTGTGATTATAATACTAAAGAGAAAACAATATACATACAACACCAAAGTGACATTTCAAAATATAAAGCCTCTTACCATACCACTACTAACAGTGCCACTATTAATGTAGGAGGCCTACAGTTTTATTTATTGTGATCTGAGAAAATGAGTCCAGGTGTATTGTATTGTAGCTATGTAAAACACATAGCACTTCTAAAGTTAAATAATATTCGTTTCCAAATAAAATATCATGAATTAATACTGGAAAGATATATCTCATCCCAGCTATTCTAGATTTACTAAAAAAAAAACTAAGGCCCTCAATTCCGCTATGTTTTAACGGACCTCAGACACACATCTCCAGTAATATATCATCACATCCCATCCCGGCTATTCTAGATTTACTTATAAACCTAAGGTCCTCAATTCCGCTATTGTTCGCGCTTTCAGACCTTTAGCAGTTTAACCTGCCAATTTTAGGTGTCCTCTTGTTTATAAATCGACTTTAGCCTATAACAATTATTTAGTGCACATGAAGTAACATTAGCCGAAGCCAGTCTATGCGCGATCATTCACCCACAGTTAAGGGAGACTGGATTCGGGTGCTTTGAAATTTATTGCGTTGCAGACCTACTGTATTATTCGATTGATCGTTACTATATAATCTCTGACAATATTATTCACTTTCGGGGAAATATTAACAGTTCCTTTAGGACGTGGCGCTTTAAGTATATAAACAGAGTTATGACTTATACTAAACACAACTAGATGGCTACTGATTTTCGTAAATAGCGCATTCTTTAGGAGATGCTTTATTATCTGTCACACTACTGCACACGACTTCACAATACTTCACACTGATCTGCCGACCGTCACTGAATTTGATCATATATAAGGAGGATAGCAACAGACACATGTAGGGATTATGAAATAGCATTTAATTCACACTAAAACCACTATAATCTAAGTCGCAATTGCTACAGGTAACCGGTCCCTCTTACCTTCAGTAATCAAGAAGATTGGGGGTTTTATGATTATTTATCGGTATTCTCCAAATATTACAACATATCCATCAACATATAACAATTAATAACAGACGGTAAACAGAAGTAAAATAGTGCGGTGAATAGGATTGAGTGAGTGCAGTTTGACCAGTTTGGTTGATATGTGGATTGCAGTGCTCCAGGTGACCAGGTATGAGTTGCACAGTAATGTTCCCAGCCAGATAATAGATTTACGTTCTTATAATCAAAGCCGTCTAATGTTGGCCAAAGTCTGAAACTTCTACAGAAGCACAGAAGAATTTCTAAGCCGATGTTCCGAGGCTCAGAAAAGGTAAACAAAAACCGTAATGCATTGCGCGGTTTTCCGTAGGCCTCTGTGCAAGATAAAATGAAAATCGCTCTGATTGGCTGAGCGAGCTGAACAAAGAGATGTTCCACGTTTACAGTAAATCAGCTGACAGATTTCGTCATCTGAGTTCCAGTCTTTTAGAGTATTAAGCGCATTGCGGCAGAAAATGGCTTATTATGTCCGCTAAAGCACCTACACGGTACATTGCGGAGAAAATGGCTTGTTATGTCCACTAAAACACCTACACGGTACATTGCGGAGAAAATGGCTTGTTATGTCCGCTAAAACACCTACACGGTATATTGCGGAGAAAAATGAGTTGTTATATCCGCAAAAGCTTTTACAGCTATGTTTTAACGGACCTCTAGACACACATCTCCAGTACCAATAATATGTCATCACATCCCATCCCATCCCAACTATACTAGATTTACTAATAAACATAAAAATAACTTGAGTGTGTGGAAAGATTTTGCTCAAATTGCGTGGTAATCTTTTTAATTCGATGCCCCTTTGAGACATAATTTGCAAAATTGAACCAACACTTTTCACATTTTTTTTATTTTCCTTAAATATCAATTAATTTTACGCCGAAAAAACAATAAAATCTATGCAGTACTAGGATTTTTTTACGTAGCGAAACTAGGTGTTTCTTCTTCTCTAGATTTTGGGGTAAGCTCGGCTACTGAAGATTAATGCATATTTGATATTTTAGTCAGCAGCTCGTTTAAAAATAATATATTTTTCAAAAGAACTGGCGCCAAATTATGATACTGAATGAAGCGAAAATGTCAATTATTCCAACAACATAATTTCAGCCCCCCAGCCCCCCCCCCCCCCTCCCCCCCACATCTTACTGCTCCACCTTCATACCTGATTCTCCATCCAAATCAAAACGTGATGATTCGGATCGATTCTCGCTGGATACCCTAATTTCTCGCCGAGTCCCAGTTTCCTGACGCACTTCGGACGACCCGCTAACCTTCTTCAACTCGCCGCAAGAGGGACACGTGACCAACTCGAACCCGATGGAAAGAGGGACGTCTATAGACAGACCGTCTCTGGCGGCCAACTTTAGAGGAAGACCGTGGGTGTTCCCATTGGCTGCCGCCTTGGAATACAGTCGTACGGGTGAGTCTGACGTTGGAGTGACAAGGCTACCGGTATGAACGCTGCACTTCGATGTTGAATGACAGTCTGAGATCTCACTGCGATCCAATGTAATTGAATGCGTTGGCGATGGTTTAAGATTTACCGTGTAAGTAATCTCGATGTCAGTGACTTTAAGGTTTTTCGTGTTGGTTCGGGTGTAGTAAAGTCTGTTATAGACGGTAGAACGAGGTCTTCGCATAGGAGTGTAAGAGAAAGTTTCATTTTTAACGAATAAATGAACAGACTCTTTTATAAAACTGACAGATATCGGCATATAATGTCCGTCATTTCGTACAACTTCTGGTTTAGTTTGCACGAACACGTAACAGTTTAAATGCTGCGTACACCGCTTCAACATTCTTTACAGATATTGAAAACTTTTAAATCTACAGTATAAGTGAAGTCGCACTATAAAGTTTAATGAGTAAACATTCTGTAATTTTATTAATGAAAAAGAATAGAATACCGCCCATGTGAAGAATAGGGCTACCAGGATTTCACTTTTCGGTCGACTTTTTATTGGAATTTTATATATGAAGATTTTTTATTTTTTTAATTTATCTTTATTAAGTGTTTTATAGCGCTAATTTCTTTCTTATAACCTGTACATAGGCCTACTGTATACTAATTTGTTTATTGTTTTGTTTATATTCATCCCTTCTGTAACCTGTGGTTTTTGGTTAAAACCTGGTATTCTTCACATGGGGGTAACTGCAAACGGCAGAAAGTCTGGTATTCTTCACATGGGCCCTGGGAATAGTAATATTAAGTAACAAATACAGTAATATAATAATAGTTTAATAATATTTGCAATTTAATTTTCTCTGATTGCGCTCTGCTAATGTATTACTATTTGGATCCACCCCATGCTTTATGTTACTGCGGCTTTGTATTTAGTCAACCTGGTGTTCGATAAAGTCTATCTACTGTATGATGAATCGTTGTGTATTCACGTACAACATCTGCCGGCTACGTTCATTTATAATGCGAGCAACCAGCATACAAACTTAGGGGATATAAACACACAACCTAAACAGTTCTTGTTAGGAAGTCCTATAGTATTTAAGGTATTGACTCTGGAAACCAAAGGTTGTAATAGTAAACAGTAAGCATAATGTTCAAACTGGATGATCCCAAAATAACTGTCGGCCAAAGGAAACGAAATCCAGGCTCGATCCCAATTGCACATCAGAATAAGTACAGTAGGACATAATAGTTGGAATACCAGAAGTAATTGTTGCTGGCATTGGATTGTTATATTTATAGTTTATGATTGGTGTTATGGGTGAATGAGTGGTTTCATATTATTATAATATTTTGTTGGGCACAGCTTTTGCAAAGTCGGCAACGACATCCAGGTGGGATCGAACTGGTGACCTCCGAGTTGGAAGTCTGACGCTCTAACCATTCAGCTATAGCGGCTCAGGTAAAAGATAAACCTGGAAATACTATCTGATACCTTGTATGTCCGCAATTTACCTCCTCATGGCCTCCCATCTGTCAATACCATCATCTGCTGCTACTGTGCTCAACCCTACAGTACTCGGCCGTCTTTAACCACTCGCTACAATGAAAGGGTAGTGTATATTAACTATGAACCATCACGGCCACAATGATTAATTTAACACTCTAGCTACTAATTTAGGTAGGACAGTTACACCCATAGAGAAATGCGACCGGTATATTTCTAATTTATTATTGGTAATTTTGGTGAATGAGTGGTTTTATTGTGACACATTGGCATTTTGTGAAAGTAGTTGATATCCGGCAACTACAGTCACAGACACTGACTTTGCGGATGACATCGCCCTGCTCTCTAATACGCTAGCAGATGCACAGCTTCTACTAAATAAAGTGGAGAAGGCTGATATAACTGAGATAACTCTAAGCTGAGATAACTACTGTATGTACATAAATAACTATGTGGAAGCAAAATCAACTTACCGAAACCATCAGTGAATTCTTCCAGGGTTAGGTATCCATTTCCGTCATCGTCTAATCGGTCGAAAACTTCACCCAGGGCGGACTGATCCAGCGGAATCTGGGTGCTCAACCTATTTCATAATAATAATATTATTTAGTAAGTCGAATCTCGAATGGTAATATACTGTGTACAGCCTTATGCTTATGCTGTTATGTTACACACAGGCCTACTGTACATGTAGTTAGTAACGCGTCCATCATGTCCTGCCCTCATCTGCATTATTAAGTAAACCAAATGTAAGGTATTGTATATCAGAATCACCAGTGTTATAATAAGTTCCCCCAAGCTTGACACTAGAACAAAATCGCCTCCGCTTTGCAGGACATTGCTTTCGCCGTGAGGACCAGCCAGTGCATAATCTTGTACTTTGGCGGCCTCATGGAGTAAATAAGCATGGTTGGCAGCCCATGACTTTCTTGAGACGCATCTTAAAGGACACTGGCCTTGAATATGCGGATTATCTAGCAAATGTCATGGGTGATAGGGAGTTGTGGCGGCGCAATTTTGTCGACAAGCCGGCACAGCATTCTTAAAAATGCAGCTGCAATGCAGCATGCCGATCCTAGTAGTAGTAATGAATGTCATTTTATAAAGTTGAAAAAACGCCAAAACGCACTAAATACAGTACATGTTTAGTGGTTTAAAAACGTAATTTAATTTATAACATTAATCTAAAGAAGCAGGTTACAGTTTCGGTGATTTCTAACCAAAACAATAAACAAAACTTAATTTAATATGCATCGAATTTGCGCTGGAGATAAATTTTTCAACTACGGTGTCACAGGAATGCCAACAAAACAATGCCCCCCCCCCCCCCCCCGCGCGGAATGCCCCCCCCCCCGGGATCTTTTCGCAGAGCGCCAAAATACCCCCCCCCCTCCCCGCGCGGAATGCACCCACGCGGACATTTTCGCCGAGCGCCAAATCCCCCCCCCCCCCCCCCCCCCCCCAGAGTATTTTCACCCCAGATTTCGGGAGTGGCGGTCTGAGACCCTAATTCAAAGTGAAATGGCGGCCCTTCGGGCCAATGGCAAGAGTCAAAAATTCCACAAAATGTCTTAGATTAGAGCCTCATGACTTAGGGTTAGGGTTACATGTCAGTTTTATTTAGGGTTTGGGCCTAACCAACTAACCCTAACCAAAAAAATAAACCAATAAATCAAGTTAAAGTGATGTACAGTACGGTACGCTAGGCCTATTAGTACTGCAGTATTATTATACTGTAAGTCTATGTATAGGATGGGGTGCATTCCGCGCGGGGGGGGGGGGGGGGGGGGGTGGTAGATTCGCCTATAACAACGGTCCGGACAGTCTTCGCTATCTGCATACTGTATGATATCACTACAGTTACAGTACTGTATATAGATCTACTGCTAATACAGTGCATTCTTTATACGCGGACATCAGAACCAGCGCAGTAAACAGAACCAGCGCAGTAAACAGAACCAGCGCAGTAAACAACTGACTACTGTACCTTATGATTAGCTGATCACGAGTAATGTATCCCTTTCCCCACTACTTTACTTTATGATTAGCTGATCACGAGTAATGTATCCCTTTCCCCACTACTTTACTTTATGATTAGCTGATCACGAGTAATGTATCCCTTTCCCCACTACTTTACTTTATGATTAGCTGATCACGAGTAATGTATCCCTTTCCCCACTACTTTACTTTATGATTAGCTGATCACGAGTAATGTATCCCTTTCCCCACTACTTTACTTTATGATTAGCTGATCACGAGTAATGTATCCCTTTCCCCACTACTTTACTTTATGATTAGCTGATCACGAGTAATGTATCCCTTTCCCCACTACTTTACTTTATGATCGCAAAAATTTTTATTGTCCGTTTAAATCCTTTTTTTGTCCTTTTTTTTGATTTTTTATGTCCTCCAAAAGTCTAATGTTAGGTTCCATGCTACCGGTTTCTCTACTGCTGTTCTCTCAGGCTATCAGTACCGGTATTAGTATATATAGCACTATTTTGCTGTATTGTATGTACAGATGTAGGTATAAAGCAGGTATTTCTGTATTTTAGTACCGGTACCGGCACCGGTACTGCTATAGGCCTACTGTGTAGCCTACCATTTAAATACGGTAATGGTAGGCCTACCGGTTGTGCTAATAAATTTTAAATAATTGATAGGCCAAACTGGATTGCAGGATTGTGGAAAATGTGGATATACCTTTCACATAATTTAGACCTATTACTCTGTATTAGTTTTATAATCAATAATGGATCATGACTATTGTCGACTGTCTGAGTAGTGTTACGGATAACGGTACCACTACTTCCAACAGCACAGAAGGCCCGCCTCTGTAACCTGCCCCTTTCCCTCAATTAGTTAAATGATCGTTTATTGTTTTGGTTAGATATTCCCGCCTCTGTAACCTGCTCCTTTCCCTCAATTGGTAATGTTATCGTTTATTGTTTTGGTTAGAAAATCCCGTCTCTGTAACCTGCTCCTTTCCCTCAATTAGTTAAATTATCGTTTATTGTTTTGGTTAGAAAATCCCGCCTCTGTAACCTGCCCCTTTCCCTCAATTAGTTAAATGATCGTTTATTGTTTTGGTTAGAAAATTCCGCCTCTGTAACCTGTCCCTTTCCCTCAATTAGTTAAATGATCGTTTATTGTTTTGGTTAGAAAATCCCGCCTCTGTAACCTGCTCCTTTCCCTCAATAAGTTAAGTGATCGTTTATTGTTTTGGTTAGAAAATCCCGCCTCTGTAACCTGCTCCTTTCCCTCAATTAGTTAAGTGATCGTTTATTGTTTTGGTTAGAAAATCCCGTTCTGTAAACCTGCTCCTTTCCCTGATTTGGTAAAGTGACTGTTTATTGTTTTGGTTAGAAAACTCGGCATTAACCTGCTCCTTTCCATCAATTGGTAATTGTTTTTGGCTATAAAATGAGTGTTTTGCTACGTCATGTGGTAATCGATTATCGACAACAACCACAAACTATTAAATATAGAGTCTTTTTACCACAGGCGCATATGGAAATCTATCTCATAGTCTATAAATCATGGAATCATGGAATGTTTTGGCACAGGCATAGTGAAATCAACTGTCTGACAGTCCAGAAATCAGCAGTCTGACAGTTTGAAGAAATACATACATAAAAAGTCATTAAAAGGACAATAAAAGTCATTAAAAGGACAACAAAAGTCATTATGCATAATTCGTAAAAAAAAATGACAAAAAAAGTCAAATAAAAGGACATAAAAAATCACTGCCCTTTATGATTAGCTGATCACGAGTAATGTATCCCTTTCCCCACTACTTTACTTTATGATTAGCTGATCACGAGTAATGTATCCCTTTCCCCACTACTTTACTTTATGATTACAGTAGCTGATCACGAGTAATGTATCCCCCCCCCCCCCCCACTACCTTATGATTAGCTGATCACGAGTAATGTATCCCTTCCCCTCCTGGTCGCAATGCAGGAACAATTCCTTAGACTTCTGTGCCAACATTTCTTGCACGTCATCATCCATGGTTTCCGCCGACCAAACTATAACTTATGTCCAAAACGCGCCAAGTTTCATCATATTTACTCTTTAATGAGACTTATATATATGTATCAGATACACTTTATGATTATACGTAGCGAGCATAGATCGTGGCAATTCAATTAACCATGTAAACTTATGCTGAGAAAATATGAGTATCATACATAATACAGTAAAATATAAAATAAAATGAAAATCAATTAAATTATTGCAGCTGTCTTTCTAAAACTACTACAGTACAGTTTGTATTTTTACAAATTGATAATAATTATAAGGAAATTACATAATATAAATACAAACAGTATAACATGGAATTACTATTTGGCAAATAAATCAGGTCTGCAAAGATTATTATTCTGGCCAATATTAAGGAATTGCTAACACTGAGCAAAATACAATTGTATATATAATTTATGGGTATTGTTTAATGGAAAATGTATACAATATACGTGTGCACTGTGCACCCGTATGAACTCTACGCGTAAATACAATAAACTGGGCGAGCGTGCTTTCGTAAACACAGCTTCGCATAATGACAAAAAATATTCTCCAACATAAAAACTTTTAATCACTGTTAAATAACGATAGGTTACGAGCTGCATAATTGCTCTGTTACTGTTATTGGTTTTCCCAATAACACACAGTACGATTACTACACGCTGCTCAGCACAGCTGCCTCACAGCAAAGAAAATTAATTGTTCGGGGATCGGGGTTCATACTCACTCGTTCAATATTACTGAAAAATGGGCTGTTAACTGCTGCATTTCCTATTTAATATAGTAAAAAAAACAGACCTCTGTATAAACAATAAACACTCTAAAAATAAACAATTCAAATCGAACGTTATTAATTGAAATTTCCCAAAAATAATGCGAAAATAGAAAATATATGAGGAAATACACATTAATTAAATGGAGAGACACTTTAACCAATGGGATTGTTTTGTCAATGGAATGTTTTAGGTGTAGGGTGACAGATGTTCAGTTCCCATTAGGGGTGGTGGGAATAATGCTGTGTTTGATAATGCAAGCAAGGCAGCCTTTCAATCAATAGTCACTATGGGAAGGAGCTGGTTACCGCGGTACTCTGTAGGCAGTACTATTGTTCCTTGCGTACTACTACAGTAATTACATAACGTCTGACGTCATCACATAGATTGCTGCAAGCGTTCTTTCGGTACCAGCATTTCGTAATTGCCGATATAGACAGACATTCTAATAAAAGGATTTCTGAGAAATAAACAGTTCCATAAAATTTGATTTTGAACCTATTTATAACCCCCGTTTCAGGAATAAATATGGGAACAAATAGGCCTACACAGTTGGTGGAAGTGAAACATCTTTCCTACAAATAACGCATGTGCAAGGACCGCGTTCTTATACTGCTATGCACCTGCTATCCGCAACATCAGTCAGTCACAAGTCATTAGGTTAAATGGTTAAATGCGCTGCCTTCACATCTCCCCAAGGGTACACGCAGCAAACTTCGCCCGCGTCCAATCTTCGCCCGGAGCAATCTTCGCCCTCAAAATGAGCAACTATCGCCCGGCGGAAACCTTCGCCCGCAGGAAATCTTCGCCCGCGGGTATCCTTCGCCCAATAAACAATTATTGTTTTGGTTAGAAAAAGCCGTCTCTTTAACCAGCTCCTTTCCCCCAATTAGTAACAGCATTGTTTATTGTTTTGGTTAGAAAAATCCGTCTCTGTAACCTGCTCCCTTCCCTCAATTTGTAACTAAAATGGTTACTAACACAAACCTTATTGGGCGAATGTTGCTCGCGGGCGAAGATTGCCTTGCGGGCGAAGGTTTCCCCCGGGCGATGGTTGTACGCGGGCGAAGATTGCACCCATCCTCTCCAAGCGAGTTTTCGATTCGGCACGAAATGGTTTAAGTTGGGCGTTGTCGGTAGTCGGCAGAAGACACCCTTTTGGATATTTTTAAAAATACACCCTAGTATTTGATTGGATATTGTGAAAGATATTTAGATGGGTTTTTTATTGCCGTGATTACGGTTGTCGGTTCTGAATCTGATTGACGAATGTACGGTGGCTGATTGTGGCCAATTATTTTCATTTTAAATGATTTTCACACGGGTGAAAAACATTTATCACCCGGGTGAAAAAAATTAAATGTTTAACTATTTACTTTAGTTTATTGTTTTGGTTAGAAATAGCGTGCCACTACAACCTGTTCCTTTCCCTTAATTGATAATTAAAATTTTAATTATCCGAGTTGGGATTTTTGTCAAGTCCCCCCCCCCCCCCCCCCCCCCACTCCCCTGTTTATGGGGGGGGGGGGGGGGGGTGCTAAATTAAGAATACATACAGTATTACGTTGCAAAATAAACGTATAACATTTATTTCCATTACTGTTTATATTGCGGGGAGGGGGGTAGGGACACATGCCTCACACATGTTTTTCTGGCCCTTGTGTAGTATACCAGACTTTCTTGTGCTATATTTCACTTTGCTATGGTTTTATTAAAGTTAATAATAATATGAAATAGGAAATTATTTATCATACCAGAATCAGAGACAGGGGGGGAAACTGGACGCAAAACCAGCCTTGGCGAATTAATATCCCGCCTCAATGTTAAATTCTCTATTTAGGGAAAGGAGCAGGTTACAGAGGCAGGTTATTTTAACCAAAACAATAAACTAAACACAATAGAACAGGTTACAGTTTTATTTTTGCGAGTAATCAGCTGTTATTTGCGTCGAATTTCCCCTGGAGGGGGATGAATTTTTATTGCGTCCAGTCCCCCCCCCCCCCCCCCCCCCCCCTATCTGCAGAATCAAGCGCACCTTAATGCGGTATGTACACGTACAGTATACAGTTAGTATATGTACCGTGTACTGTACGTCATAGAAAACGAAACTAAATGTTACTAGAGACTACAGGTGACATGGTAACCCTAAACAACCAACTGGCGTAACAAGGAAGTTTTTGGTGAACCGGTATTGCAATTGCTGGTGTGTTATCATAGTAGGCCTAAATACCTGCAGGCTACAAACTGAGGATGAGACGGGTCTATCTACATTACTACATTCAAACTGCCTAAGCATAGCCGCGGCCTACTAACTGCAGAACTGGACAGCACTGGAATTATTGTCTTAATAATTACATAACAGCATTACATTACACACGCTCTCTCCTACAAAAAGTACATATAAATGACATACATACCGAACATTTGCCACACTCACTTCACCCAACATACAGACATAACAGAGAGAGAGAGAACAGACAGACGTCCACGTCGTACTAAATTACATACAGTTCTGACTGATATTCTGATCAACCACATTGTTTTTCCATTGTGCTGTCGTGTTGCACCACTGCTAGTGTAGCTTACCCCGACGGGGGGGGGGGGGGGGGGGGAAATATTATAATATACTGGTGCACATTCAGACCTTTTGTTGCCTCTATTTATTAATTTACTACATACTATTATTATTGCCGATGCCGATGCCGCTGCCGTTGGTATCAGCAGGTAGCCGTGCACCGTGTGGCTGTGGCTGGCTACCTGCCTGCCTGCTGAAAACATACTGACATACACCAGTCAGTACACGACGCGACGCCCGTCAGCATGTACCAGTACGTAGTACTGTAGTAGGCCTACACAGCTCTGCAGCTGGACGGAGCACAGGAGCAAGTACAGTACTGTGTAGTGGACTGCAGCAGTAGTAGTGCTAGGACTTTGGACTGTTAAGACTGAGAGGCACTGTATTGCTGTACCTTACAGCCTTAGTTTAGTACCTACCACATGGGATACAGAAATCTGGTAATGGCTAATCATTTAACAAGTAGACGACTGGCCGCGCAAGAATTTCTACTGAACATCTCCCTTGATGGAATGGTAGCTTCGAGTCGTGATAATAACATCAGCGAAAACAGCCGAAATTCCGTCAATCTAGATTCAATTTACAAAGATCTTTATCGAGAGATTCCTCTTCCCTCACAAAACGCGAACGAACCAACTAATAAACTTAGCAAAAACGATTCCAAGTCTGCTGGTAAACATTTGTCTGTAGACACCCAATGTTCTATAGATACGGGCACTTCCTCCGGTGCAACTAGTTGCCTCACAACGCCGGTCCCCCGGTACGCGCCGGGTCTATTCGTTCCCAAAATATGTTTCCTCCCCGACTCGAAACACAATCAACTCGCGCGAACCTTCAAAGACGAAGTCAACAATAAACAAGCGCGTATCGCCATGGCTACCCGGAACCGGAATCCCTATCTAGTCTACTCAATAATTGCCTACGCGAAGTCGGACAGGGGCGATAAACCCTCGAGGCATTATTCTATTGTGAAGCCGGTCGAGTCGTCTGGGAGCTGTGGAGGGCTGCTGGCCGGGGTCGAACTCGGTACCTCCACTAAGGTTGTTTCCTACGCCGACTACCTACAACCTACAACGTTGTGGCAGGATCACACCGACAAACTGCCGTTTTATCAGGAACAGGTTGGCTATAATTGCGACTTTGCCATAAGTTGTATTATTGTCTTGTAGTAAAAGTTGTTTCATCACTGCTTGGCAGCTTGGAGACTGTTCAGCTGTAGGATGGCTAAAACGTCTGTCCTTATCTGATCTGATCTGATCAAATAAAATAAGCTATAAATCTTAAATTTGTTTTTAGCGGCTGGTGCCAAATTTTGGTGCCCCTGTGAAGAATACCGCCCATGTGAAGAATACCAGGATTTCACTTTTCGGTCGACTTTTACTGGAATTTTATTTATGAAGATTTTAAAATTTATCTTTATTGAGTGTATTATAGAGCTTATTTATGTCTTATAACCTGTAAATATACTAATTTGTTTATTGTTTTGGTTATATTCAGCCGTTCTGTAACCTGTGTTTTTGGTGAAAACCTGGTATTCTTCACATGGGGGTAACTGCAAAGTGAAATATAACGGCAGAAAGTCTGGTATTCTTCGCCCATGTAAAGAATACCAGGATTTCACTCTTCGGTCGATTTTTTATTGGTCGATATTTTTTATTAAATTTATCTTTATTAAGTGTTTTATGCGCGTGCGCGATGTCCTTTATTTTTTGAGGGGGATGATCTATTGATCAGTCAGTCGGACGGTCAGTAAGAAGGTGGGTGTAAACAAGCCGACGCGGTAACCTGCTCCTTTCCCTCAATTTGTAGGTAAAACGTCGTTTATTGTTTTGGTTAGAAATTACAGCCGCTGTAACCTGCTCTTTTCCTTCAATTGGAAGGTAACAACAACGTTTATTAATTCCCACATTCCCATCCACCTTCCCATATTCCTTCATCGTCTGAGTATAAACTCCACTGTATCAGCTGGCAATATGGGGCATGTTAAGTGTTTCGTCATATACAATACATACACACTACACAGTAGGCCTAGAGAGATACCCCTTCCTGCCTTCCCTTTAGCTGTTTAGCGTAACAAACAAACAATAAATATTTTAAATGTAATGTATTAATAAGTATCAATACTTAATTAATAATATTAATTATAATTAATATAATTAACTTTAAGGATTAATAGTGATAACTATTAACAATAAAGATTTACGAAAATATTGCAGCAAAGGCTGTATTGTTTTTAATACCGGTAAATGTTTAATGTTTCAACACCAACTAAATCTACGAAAGTTGTTTACAACTGAAACTATCCATCTCTGCTGGGACAATCACACAACTTTCATACCCGCCATCCTTCATCCTATATCACATTTTTTATATATATTAATATGCCTTTGTTCATTAGATGCATACCGGTATGCCTGTACTGCTATGTCATATGATGATAATACTGATACATAAACAGGCAACGTGAAACGTGATCCCCTATTCAGCTATTGGTTATTTATCTAACAGACAGTTAGGTAAATATTATATCTCTTTCTCCTGATTGGTTAGGCCTATAGGATCAGATGCTGTCAGATCAGATCAGATAAGGACAGACGTTTTATTCTACCTCGTTCAGCTGTTAGGCCTACCAATAAGAACCAGACATGCTAAGTGTAGCCTGTAATGTAGGGTATTGCTGTATTGGGAAGCTGGACAATTCCATAAATTAACATACGGTTTTGGGACAATTAATAGTCTCATAAAGGGGTATAATTACTTATTGAGGGAAAGGAGCTAGTTACAGAGGCAGGCTTTTCTAACCAAAACAATAAACGGCCACTTTACTGCTTTCCCAATTGAGGGAAAGGAGCAGGTTACTGAGGCGGGATTTTCTAACCAAAACAATAAACGGCGACTTTACTGCTTTACCAATTAAGGGAAAGGAGCAGGTTACTGAGGCGGGATTTTCTAACCAAAACAATAAACGCCCACTTTACTGCTTTACCAATTGAGGGAAAGGAGCAGGTTACAGAGGCAGGCTTTTCTAACCAAAACAATAAACGGCCACTTTACTGCTTTACCAATTGAGGGAAAGGAGCAGGTTACCGGGTACTGAGGCGGGATTTTCTACCCAAAACAATAAACGGCCACTTTACTGCTTTCCCAATTGAGGGAAAGGAGCAGGTTACTGAGGCGGGATTTTCTAACCAAAACAATAAACGGCCACTTTACTGCTTTACCAATTAAGGGAAAGGAGCAGGTTACTGAGGCGGGATTTTCTAACCAAAACAATAAACGGTCACTTTACTGCTTTACCAATTAAGGGAAAGGAGCAGGTTACTGAGGCGGGATTTTCTAACCAAAACAATAAACGGCCACTTTACTGCTTTACCAATTGAGGGAAAGGAGCAGGTTACAGAGGCAGGCTTTTCTAACCAAAACAATAAACGGCCACTTTACTGCTTTACCAATTGAGGGAAAGGAGCAGGTTACCGGGTACTGAGGCGGGATTTTCTAACCAAAACAATAAACGGCCACTTTACTGCTTTCCCAATTGAGGGAAAGGAGCAGGTTACTGAGGCGGGATTTTCTAACCAAAACAATAAACGGCCACTTTACTGCTTTACCAATTAAGGGAAACGAGCAGGTTACTGAGGCGGGATTTTCTAACCAAAACAATAAACGCCCACTTTACTGCTTTACCAATTGAGGGAAAGGAGCAGGTTACAGAGGCAGGCTTTTCTAACCAAAACAATAAACGGCCACTTTACTGCTTTACCAATTGAGGGAAAGGAGCAGGTTACAGAAGCAGGCTTTTCTAACCAAAGCAATAAACGATCACTTTACCACTTTAGGGAAAGTAGCAGGTTACTGAGGCGGGATTTTCTAACCAAAACAATAAACGATCATTTTACCAATTGAGGGAAACATGGTCAGACAGTCAGTAGTCACTCTATAAGTACTGAAGTATAACCAAACCAAATCAGGCAGTCAAGCAATAGGTACCGGTACGCAGTTGTAGAATGACAATTAGAAACGGCTGAAAAGGTCGCTCCCCAAAGTGACAAGACCCCCATAAAATATTATTTTTAATAATAACACTATATATTTCTTAGTTCGAAATGAATCCGCTACATTTCCTTAAGGATCGTTACGGATCCCAGCTAAACGTATCCGATCCGTTACAATTCTACGATCCAACCTACCTCGACGACCCGTTACTCCAGAGCGGCAAACACAAAACCGTATGCAACTTCAGCTCCTACACCGTCTCTTTCATAGACTACGCGAAACCATGCGAACTCAAGAAGTCCCTCAACGCCAAGTTCAGGTCCCAGTTCCCGGGGATACAACTCTCGCTCACAAAGATACGGAGTCTCAAAAGGGAACTGGTTCGTATCGGTTCCTCGTGCGGTGTGGAACTAGCCGTAGTCGCACAGGGGTTCGTTTATTTCGAGAAGGTTGTGTTGCAGCAACGGGTGACGAAACAGAATAGAAAACTCGTAGCTGGTAGGTTAGGGAACAGAAAACTCGTAGCTGGTTGGTTAGGGAACAGAAAACTCGTAGCTGGTAGGTTAGGAAACGGAAAACTCGTAGCTGGTAGGTTAGGGAACAGAAAACTTGTAGCTGGTTGGTTAGGGAACAGAAAACTCGTAGCTGGTAGGTTGGGGAACAGAAAACTCGTAGCTGGTAGGTTAGGGAACAGAAAACTTGTAGCTGGTTGGTTAGGGAACAGAAAACTCGTAGCTGGTTGGTTAGGGAACAGAAAACTCGTAGCTGGTAGGTTAGGAAACGGAAAACTCGTAGCTGGTAGGTTAAGGAACAGAAAACTCGTAGCTGGTAGGTTAGGAAACGGAAAACTCGTAGCTGGTAGGTTAGGAAACGGAAAACTCGTAGCTGGTAGGTTAAGGAACAGAAAACTCGTAGCTGGTAGGTTAGGAAACGGAAAACTCGTAGCTGGTAGGTTAGGGAACAGAAAACTTGTAGCTGGTTGGTTAGGGAACAGAAAACTCGTAGCTGGTAGGTTGGGGAACAGAAAACTCGTAGCTGGTAGGTTAGGAAACGGAAAACTCGTAGCTGGTAGGTTAGGAAACAGAAAACTTGTAGCTGGTTGGTTAGGGAACAGAAAACTCGTAGCTGGTAGGTTGGGGAACAGAAAACTCGTAGCTGGTAGGTTAGGGAACAGAAAACTCGTAGCTGGTAGGTTGGGGAACAGAAAACTCGTAGCTGGTAGGTTAGGGAACAGAAAACTCGTAGCTGGTAGGTTGGGGAACAGGAAACTCGTAGCTGGTAGGTTAGGAAACGGAAAACTCGTAGCTGGTAGGTTGGGGAACAGAAAACTCGTAGCTGGTTGGTTTAGGTAAGAGAACAGAAAACTCGTAGCTTGTAGGTTAGGAAACAGAAAACTCGTAGCTGGTAGGTTAAGGAACAGAAAACTCGTAGCTGGTAGGTTAGGAAACGGAAAACTCGTAGCTGGTAGGTTAGGGAACAGAAAACTTGTAGCTGGTTGGTTAGGGAACAGAAAACTCGTAGCTGGTAGGTTGGGGAACAGAAAACTCGTAGCTGGTAGGTTAGGGAACAGAAAACTCGTAGCTGGTAGGTTGGGGAACAGAGAACTCGTAGCTGGTAGGTTAGGGAACAGAAAACTCGTAGCTGGTAGGTTGGGGAACAGAAAACTCGTAGCTGGTAGGTTAGGAAACGGAAAACTCGTAGCTGGTAGGTTGGGGAACAGAAAACTCGTAGCTGGTTGGTTTAGGTAAGAGAACAGAAAACTCGTAGCTTGTAGGTTAGGAAACAGAAAACTCGTAGCTGGTAGGTTAGGGAACAGAAAACTCGTAGCTGGTAGGTTAGGGAACAGAAAACTCGTAGCTGGTAGGTTAGGAAACGGAAAACTCGTAGCTGGTAGGTTAGGGAACAGAAAACTCGTAGCTGGTAGGTTAGGGAACAGAAAACTCGTAGCTGGTTGGTTAGGAAACGGAAAACTCGTAGCTGGTAGGTTAGGGAACAGAAAACTCGTAGCTGGTAGGTTAGGGAACAGAAAACTCGTAGCTGGTAGGTTAGGAAACGGAAAACTCGTAGCTGGTAGGTTGGGAAACAGAAAACTCGTAGCTGGTAGGTTAGGAAACAGAAAACTCGTAGCTGGTAGGTTAGGGAACAGAAAACTCGTAGCTGGTAGGTTGGGGAACAGAAAACTCGTAGCTGGTTGGTTAGGGAACAAACTCGTAGCTGGTAGGTTAGGGAACAGAAACTCGTAGCTGGTAGGTTAGGAAACGGAAAACTCGTAGCTGGTAGGTTAGGAAACAGAAAACTCGTAGCTGGTAGGTTAGGAAACGGAAAACTCGTAGCTGGTAGGTTGGGGAACAGAAAACTCGTAGCTGGTAGGTTAGGAAACGGAAAACTCGTAGCTGGTAGGTTAGGGAACAGAAAACTCGTAGCTGGTAGGTTAGGAAACGGAAAACTCGTAGCTGGTAGGTTAGGGAAACAGAAAACTCGTAGCTGGTAGGTTAGGGAACAGAAAACTCGTAGCTGGTAGGTTAGGGAACAGAAAACTCGTAGCTGGTAGGTTAGGAAACGGAAAACTCGTAGCTGGTAGGTTAGGAAACAGAAAACTCGTAGCTGGTAGGTTAGGAAACGGAAAACTCGTAGCTGGTAGGTTGGGGAACAGAAAACTCGTAGCTGGTAGGTTAGGGAACAGAAAACTCGTAGCTGGTAGGTTGGGGAACAGAAAACTCGTAGCTGGTAGGTTAGGAAACGGAAAACTCGTAGCTGGTAGGTTGGGGAACAGAAAACTCGTAGCTGGTTGGTTTAGGTAAGAGAACAGAAAACTCGTAGCTTGTAGGTTAGGAAACAGAAAACTCGTAGCTGGTAGGTTAAGGAACAGAAAACTCGTAGCTGGTAGGTTAGGAAACGGAAAACTCGTAGCTGGTAGGTTAGGGAACAGAAAACTTGTAGCTGGTTGGTTAGGGAACAGAAAACTCGTAGCTGGTAGGTTGGGGAACAGAAAACTCGTAGCTGGTAGGTTAGGGAACAGAAAACTCGTAGCTGGTAGGTTGGGGAACAGAAAACTCGTAGCTGGTAGGTTAGGGAACAGAAAAGTCGTAGCTGGTAGGTTGGGGAACAGAAAACTCGTAGCTGGTAGGTTAGGAAACGGAAAACTCGTAGCTGGTAGGTTGGGGAACAGAAAACTCGTAGCTGGTTGGTTTAGGTAAGAGAACAGAAAACTCGTAGCTTGTAGGTTAGGAAACAGAAAACTCGTAGCTGGTAGGTTAGGAAACGGAAAACTCGTAGCTGGTAGGTTAGGGAACAGAAAACTCGTAGCTGGTAGGTTGGGGAACAGAAAACTCGTAGCTGGTATGTTAGGAAACAGAAAACTCGTAGCTGGTAGGTTAGGGAACAGAAAACTCGTAGCTGGTAGGTTAGGGAACAGAAAACTCGTAGCTGGTAGGTTAGGAAACGGAAAACTCGTAGCTGGTAGGTTGGGAAACAGAAAACTCGTAGCTGGTAGGTTAGGAAACGGAAAACTCGTAGCTGGTAGGTTGGGGAACAGAAAACTCGTAGCTGGTAGGTTAGGGAACAGAAAACTCGTAGCTGGTAGGTTGGGGAACAGAAAACTCGTAGCTGGTAGGTTAGGAAACGGAAAACTCGTAGCTGGTAGGTTGGGGAACAGAAAACTCGTAGCTGGTTGGTTTAGGTAAGAGAACAGAAAACTCGTAGCTTGTAGGTTAGGAAACAGAAAACTCGTAGCTGGTAGGTTAGGAAACGGAAAACTCGTAGCTGGTAGGTTAGGTAACAGAAAACTTGTAGCTGGTAGGTTAGGAAACGTAAAACTCGTAGCTGGTAGGTTAAGGAACAGAAAACTCGTAGCTGGTAGGTTAGGGAACAGAAAACTCGTAGCTGGTTGGTTAGGGAACAGAAAACTCGTAGCTGGTAGGTTAGGAAACGGAAAACTCGTAGCTGGTAGGTTAGGGAACAGAAAACTCGTAGCTGGTAGGTTAGGGAACAGAAAACTCGTAGCTGGTTGGTTAGGAATCGGAAAACTCGTAGCTGGTAGGTTAGGGAACAGAAAACTCGTAGCTGGTAGGTTAGGGAACAGAAAACTCGTAGCTGGTTTGTTTAGGAAACAGAAAACTCGTAGCTGGTTTGTTTAGGAAACAGAAAACTCGTAGCTGGTAGGTTAGGAAACGGAAAACTCGTAGCTGGTAGGTTAGGAAACAGAAAACTCGTAGCTGGTAGGTTAGGAAACGGAAAACTCGTAGCTGGTAGGTTAGGGAACAGAAAGGTCGTAGCTGGTAGGTTAGGAAACAGAAAACTCGTAGCTGGTAGGTTAGGAAACGGAAAACTCGTAGCTGGTAGGTTAGGAAACGGAAAACTCGTAGCTGGTTGGTTAGGGAACAGAAAACGTGTAGCTGGTAGGTTAGGAAACGGAAAACTCGTAGCTGGTAGGTTAGGGAACAGAAAACTCGTAGCTGGTTGGTTGGGGAATAGAAAATTTGTAGCTGGTAGGTTAGGAAACGGAAAACTCGTAGCTGGTAGGTTGGAGAACAGAAAACTCGTAGCTGGTTGGTTTAGGTAAGAGAACAGAAAACTCGTAGCTTGTAGGTTAGGAAACAGAAAACTC
The DNA here is from genome assembly GCA_032718475.1 of Nemertoderma westbladi. Lineage (NCBI taxonomy): Eukaryota > Metazoa > Xenacoelomorpha > Nemertodermatida > Nemertodermatidae > Nemertoderma > Nemertoderma westbladi. Next base: position 26,701 of record JAUCBJ010005181.1, read on the forward strand.
GTAGCTGGTAGGTTAGGAAACAGAAAACTCGTAGCTGGTAGGTTAGGAAACGGAAAACTCGTAGCTGGTAGGTTGGGAAACAGAAAACTCGTAGCTGGCAAGTTAGGAAACAGAAAACTCGTAGCTGGTAGGTTATGGAACAGAAAACTCGTAGCTGGTAGGTTGGGGAACAGAAAACTCGTAGCTGGTAGGTTAGGGAACAGAAAACTCGTAGCTGGTAGGTTGGGGAACAGAAAACTCGTAGCTGGTAGGTTAGGGAACAGAAAAGTCGTAGCTGGTAGGTTGGGGAACAGAAAACTCGTAGCTGGTAGGTTAGGAAACGGAAAACTCGTAGCTGGTAGGTTGGGGAACAGAAAACTCGTAGCTGGTTGGTTTAGGTAAGAGAACAGAAAACTCGTAGCTTGTAGGTTAGGAAACAGAAAACTCGTAGCTGGTAGGTTAGGAAACGGAAAACTCGTAGCTGGTAGGTTAGGGAACAGAAAACTCGTAGCTGGTAGGTTGGGGAACAGAAAACTCGTAGCTGGTATGTTAGGAAACAGAAAACTCGTAGCTGGTAGGTTAGGGAACAGAAAACTCGTAGCTGGTAGGTTAGGGAACAGAAAACTCGTAGCTGGTAGGTTAGGAAACGGAAAACTCGTAGCTGGTAGGTTGGGAAACAGAAAACTCGTAGCTGGTAGGTTAGGAAACGGAAAACTCGTAGCTGGTAGGTTGGGGAACAGAAAACTCGTAGCTGGTAGGTTAGGGAACAGAAAACTCGTAGCTGGTAGGTTGGGGAACAGAAAACTCGTAGCTGGTAGGTTAGGAAACGGAAAACTCGTAGCTGGTAGGTTGGGGAACAGAAAACTCGTAGCTGGTTGGTTTAGGTAAGAGAACAGAAAACTCGTAGCTTGTAGGTTAGGAAACAGAAAACTCGTAGCTGGTAGGTTAGGAAACGGAAAACTCGTAGCTGGTAGGTTAGGTAACAGAAAACTTGTAGCTGGTAGGTTAGGAAACGTAAAACTCGTAGCTGGTAGGTTAAGGAACAGAAAACTCGTAGCTGGTAGGTTAGGGAACAGAAAACTCGTAGCTGGTTGGTTAGGGAACAGAAAACTCGTAGCTGGTAGGTTAGGAAACGGAAAACTCGTAGCTGGTAGGTTAGGGAACAGAAAACTCGTAGCTGGTAGGTTAGGGAACAGAAAACTCGTAGCTGGTTGGTTAGGAATCGGAAAACTCGTAGCTGGTAGGTTAGGGAACAGAAAACTCGTAGCTGGTAGGTTAGGGAACAGAAAACTCGTAGCTGGTTTGTTTAGGAAACAGAAAACTCGTAGCTGGTTTGTTTAGGAAACAGAAAACTCGTAGCTGGTAGGTTAGGAAACGGAAAACTCGTAGCTGGTAGGTTAGGAAACAGAAAACTCGTAGCTGGTAGGTTAGGAAACGGAAAACTCGTAGCTGGTAGGTTAGGGAACAGAAAGGTCGTAGCTGGTAGGTTAGGAAACAGAAAACTCGTAGCTGGTAGGTTAGGAAACGGAAAACTCGTAGCTGGTAGGTTAGGAAACGGAAAACTCGTAGCTGGTTGGTTAGGGAACAGAAAACGTGTAGCTGGTAGGTTAGGAAACGGAAAACTCGTAGCTGGTAGGTTAGGGAACAGAAAACTCGTAGCTGGTTGGTTGGGGAATAGAAAATTTGTAGCTGGTAGGTTAGGAAACGGAAAACTCGTAGCTGGTAGGTTGGAGAACAGAAAACTCGTAGCTGGTTGGTTTAGGTAAGAGAACAGAAAACTCGTAGCTTGTAGGTTAGGAAACAGAAAACTCGTAGCTGGTAGGTTAGGAAACAGAAAACTCGTAGCTGGTAGGTTAGGAAACGGAAAACTCGTAGCTGGTAGGTTGGGAAACAGAAAACTCGTAGCTGGCAAGTTAGGAAACAGAAAACTCGTAGCTGGTAGGTTATGGAACAGAAAACTCGTAGCTGGTAGGTTGGGGAACAGAAAACTCGTAGCTGGTTGGTTAGGGAACAGAAACTCGTAGCTGGTAGGTTAGGAAACGGAAAACTCGTAGCTGGTAGGTTGGGAAACAGAAAACTCGTAGCTGGTAGGTTAGGAAACGGAAAACTCGTAGCTGGTAGGTTGGGGAACAGAAAACTCGTAGCTGGTAGGTTAGGAAACCGAAAACTCGTAGCTGGTAGGTTAGGGAACAGAAACTCGTAGCTGGTAGGTTAGGAAACGGAAAACTCGTAGCTGGTAGGTTGGGAAACAGAAAACTCGTAGCTGGTAGGTTAGGGAACAGAAAACTCGTAGCTGGTAGGTTAGGGAACATAAAACTCGTAGCTGGTAGGTTAGGAAACGGAAAACTCGTAGCTGGTAGGTTGGGGAACAGAAAACTCGTAGCTGGTAGGTTAGGAAACAGAAAACTCGTAGCTGGTAGGTTAGGGAACAGAAAACTCGTAGCTGGTAGGTTAGGGAACAGAAAACTCGTAGCTGGTTGGTTAGGGAACAGAAACTCGTAGCTGGTAGGTTAGGAAACGGAAAACTCGTAGCTGGTAGGTTGGGAAACAGAAAACTCGTAGCTGGTAGGTTAGGAAACGGAAAACTCGTAGCTGGTAGGTTGGGGAACAGAAAACTCGTAGCTGGTTGGTTAGGGAACAGAAACTCGTAGCTGGTAGGTTAGGGAACAGAAACTCGTAGCTGGTAGGTTAGGAAACGGAAAACTCGTAGCTGGTAGGTTAGGGAACAGAAAACAAACTCGTAGCTGGTAGGTAAGAGAACAGAAAACTCGTAGCTTGTAGGTTAGGAAACAGAAAACTCGTAGCTGGTTGGTTAGGGAACAGAAAACTTGTAGCTGGTAGGTTAGGAAACGGAAAACTCGTAGCTGGTAGGTTAGGGAACAGAAAACTCGTAGCTGGTTGGTTAGGGAACAGAAAACTTGTAGCTGGTAGGTTAGGAAACGGAAAACTCGTAGCTGGTAGGTTAGGGAACATAAAACTCGTAGCTGGTAGGTTGGGGAACAGAAAACTCGTAGCTGGTAGGTTAGGGAACAGAAAACTCGTAGCTGGTTGGTTAGGGAACATAAAACTTGTAGCTGGTAGGTTAGGAAACGGAAAACTCGTAGCTGGTAGGTTAGGGAACAGAAAACTCGTAGCTGGTAGGTTAGGGAACAGAAAACTCGTAGCTGGTTGGTTAGGGAACAGAAAACTCGTAGCTGGTTTGTTTAGGAAACAGAAAACTCGTAGCTGGTAGGTTAGGAAACGGAAACTCGTAGCTGGTAGGTTAGGAAACGGAAAACTCGTAGCTGGTTGGTTAGGGAACAGAAAACTTGTAGCTGGTAGGTTAGGAAACGGAAAACTCGTAGCTGGTAGGTTAGGGAACAGAAAACTCGTAGCTGGTAGGTTAGGGAACAGAAAACTCGTAGCTGGTAGGTTAGGGAACAGAAAACTTGTAGCTGGTAGGTTAGGAAACGAAAAACTCGTAGCTGGTAGGTTAGGGAACAGAAAACTCGTAGCTGGTAGGTTAGGGAACAGAAAACTCGTAGCTGGTTGGTTAGGGAACAGAAAACTTGTAGCTGGTAGGTTAGGAAACGGAAAACTCGTAGCTGGTATGTTAGGGAACAGAAAACTCGTAGCTGGTAGGTTGGGGAACAGAAAACTCGTAGCTGGTAGGTTAGGGAACAGAAAACTCGTAGCTGGTTGGTTAGGGAACATAAAACTTGTAGCTGGTAGGTTAGGAAACGGAAAACTCGTAGCTGGTAGGTTAGGGAACAGAAAACTCGTAGCTGGTAGGTTAGGGAACAGAAAACTCGTAGCTGGTTGGTTAGGGAACAGAAAACTCGTAGCTGGTTTGTTTAGGAAACAGAAAACTCGTAGCTGGTAGGTTAGGAAACGGAAAACTCGTAGCTGGTAGGTTAGGAAACAGAAAACTCGTAGCTGGTAGGTTAGAAAACGGAAAACTCGTAGCTGGTAGGTTAGGGAACAGAAAGGTCGTAGCTGGTAGGTTAGGAAACAGAAAACTCGTAGCTGGTAGGTTAGGTAACAGAAAACTTGTAGCTGGTAGGTTAGGAAACGGAAAACTCGTAGCTGGTAGGTTAAGGAACAGAAAACTCGTAGCTGGTAGGTTAGGGAACAGAAAGGTCGTAGCTGGTAGGTTGGGGAACAGAAAACTCGTAGCTGGTAGGTTAGGAAACGGAAAACTCGTAGCTGGTAGGTTAGGGAACATAAAACTCGTAGCTGGTAGGTTAGGGAACAGAAAACTCGTAGCTGGTTGGTTAGGGAACAGAAAACTCGAAGCTGGTAGGTTAGGGAACAGAAAACTCGTAGCTGGTAGGTTAGTGAACAGAAAACTCGTAGCTGGTTGGTTAGGAAACGGAAAACTCGTAGCTGGTAGGTTAGGTAACAGAAAACTTGTAGCTGGTAGGTTAGGAAACGTAAAACTCGTAGCTGGTAGGTTAAGGAACAGAAAACTCGTAGCTGGTAGGTTAGGGAACAGAAAACTCGTAGCTGGTTGGTTAGGGAACAGAAAACTCGTAGCTGGTAGGTTAGGAAACGGAAAACTCGTAGCTGGTAGGTTAGGGAACAGAAAACTCGTAGCTGGTAGGTTAGGGAACAGAAAACTCGTAGCTGGTTGGTTAGGAATCGGAAAACTCGTAGCTGGTAGGTTAGGGAACAGAAAACTCGTAGCTGGTAGGTTAGGGAACAGAAAACTCGTAGCTGGTTTGTTTAGGAAACAGAAAACTCGTAGCTGGTTTGTTTAGGAAACAGAAAACTCGTAGCTGGTAGGTTAGGAAACGGAAAACTCGTAGCTGGTAGGTTAGGAAACAGAAAACTCGTAGCTGGTAGGTTAGGAAACGGAAAACTCGTAGCTGGTAGGTTAGGGAACAGAAAGGTCGTAGCTGGTAGGTTAGGAAACAGAAAACTCGTAGCTGGTAGGTTAGGAAACGGAAAACTCGTAGCTGGTAGGTTAGGAAACGGAAAACTCGTAGCTGGTTGGTTAGGGAACAGAAAACTTGTAGCTGGTAGGTTAGGAAACGGAAAACTCGTAGCTGGTAGGTTAGGGAACAGAAAACTCGTAGCTGGTTGGTTGGGGAATAGAAAATTTGTAGCTGGTAGGTTAGGAAACGGAAAACTCGTAGCTGGTAGGTTAGGGAACAGAAAACTCGTAGCTGGTTGGTAAGGGAACAGAAAACTCGTAGCTGGTTGGTTAGGGAACAGAAAACTCGTAGCTGGTAGGTTAGGAAACGGAAAACTCGTAGCTGGTAGGTTAGGGAACAGAAAACTCGTAGCTGGTAGGTTAGGGAACAGAAAACTCGTAGCTGGTTGGTTAGGGAACAGAAAACTCGTAGCTGGTAGGTTAGGGAACAGAAAACTCGTAGCTGGTTGGTTAGGGAACAGAAAACTCGTAGCTGGTTGGTTAGAGAACAGAAAACTCGTAGCTGGTTGGTTAGGGAACAGAAAACTTGTAGCTGGTAGGTTAGGAAACGGAAAACTCGTAGCTGGTAGGTTAGGGAACAGAAAACTCGTAGCTGGTTGGTTAGGGAACAGAAAACTTGTAGCTGGTAGGTTAGGAAACGGAAAACTCGTAGCTGGTAGGTTAGGGAACAGAAAACTCGTAGCTGGTAGGTTAGGGAACAGAAAACTCGTAGCTGGTTGGTTAGGGAACATAAAACTTGTAGCTGGTAGGTTAGGAAACGGAAAACTCGTAGCTGGTAGGTTAGGGAACAGAAAACTCGTAGCTGGTAGGTTAGGGAACAGAAAACTCGTAGCTGGTTGGTTAGGGAACAGAAAACTCGTAGCTGGTTTGTTTAGGAAACAGAAAACTCGTAGCTGGTAGGTTAGGAAACGGAAAACTCGTAGCTGGTAGGTTAGGAAACAGAAAACTCGTAGCTGGTAGGTTAGGAAACGGAAAACTCGTAGCTGGTAGGTTAGGGAACAGAAAGGTCGTAGCTGGTAGGTTAGGAAACAGAAAACTCGTAGCTGGTAGGTTAGGTAACAGAAAACTTGTAGCTGGTAGGTTAGGAAACGGAAAACTCGTAGCTGGTAGGTTAAGGAACAGAAAACTCGTAGCTGGTAGGTTAGGGAACAGAAAGGTCGTAGCTGGTAGGTTGGGGAACAGAAAACTCGTAGCTGGTAGGTTAGGAAACGGAAAACTCGTAGCTGGTAGGTTAGGGAACAGAAAACTCGTAGCTGGTAGGTTAGGGAACAGAAAACTCGTAGCTGGTTGGTTAGGGAACAGAAAACTCGAAGCTGGTAGGTTAGGGAACAGAAAACTCGTAACTGGTAGGTTAGAGAACAGAAAACTCGTAGCTGGTAGGTTAGAGAACAGAAAGGTCGTAGCTGGTAGGTTGGGGAACAGAAAACTCGTAGCTGGTAGGTTAGGAAACGGAAAACTCGTAGCTGGTAGGTTAGGGAACAGAAAACTCGTAGCTGGTTGGTTAGGAAACGGAAAACTCGTAGCTGGTAGGTTAGGTAACAGAAAACTTGTAGCTGGTAGGTTAGGAAACGGAAAACTCGTAGCTGGTAGGTTAAGGAACAGAAAACTCGTAGCTGGTAGGTTAGGGAACAGAAAACTCGTAGCTGGTTGGTTAGGGAACAGAAAACTCGTAGCTGGTAGGTTAGGAAACGGAAAACTCGTAGCTGGTAGGTTAGGGAACAGAAAACTCGTAGCTGGTAGGTTAGGGAACAGAAAACTCGTAGCTGGTTGGTTAGGAAACGGAAAACTCGTAGCTGGTAGGTTAGGGAACAGAAAACTCGTAGCTGGTAGGTTAGGGAACAGAAAACTCGTAGCTGGTTTGTTTAGGAAACAGAAAACTCGTAGCTGGTTTGTTTAGGAAACAGAAAACTCGTAGCTGGTAGGTTAGGGAACAGAAAACTCGTAGCTGGTTTGTTTAGGAAACAGAAAACTCGTAGCTGGTTTGTTTAGGAAACAGAAAACTCGTAGCTGGTAGGTTAGGAAACGGAAAACTCGTAGCTGGTAGGTTAGGAAACAGAAAACTCGTAGCTGGTAGGTTAGGAAACGGAAAACTCGTAGCTGGTAGGTTAGGGAACAGAAAGGTCGTAGCTGGTAGGTTAGGAAACAGAAAACTCGTAGCTGGTAGGTTAGGAAACGGAAAACTCGTAGCTGGTAGGTTAGGAAACGGAAAACTCGTAGCTGATTGGTTAGGGAATAGAAAACTTGTAGCTGGTAGGTTAGGAAACGGAAAACTCGTAGCTGGTAGGTTAGGGAACAGAAAACTCGTAGCTGGTTGGTTGGGGAACAGAAAATTTGTAGCTGGTAGGTTAGGAAACGGAAAACTCGTAGCTGGTAGGTTAGGGAACAGAAAACTCGTAGCTGGTTGGTTAGGGAACAGAAAACTCGTAGCTGGTTGGTTAGGGAACAGAAAACTCGTAGCTGGTAGGTTAGGAAACGGAAAACTCGTAGCTGGTAGGTTAGGGAACAGAAAACTCGTAGCTGGTAGGTTAGGGAACAGAAAACTCGTAGCTGGTAGGTTAGGGAACAGAAAGGTCGTAGCTGGTAGGTTAGGAAACAGAAAACTCGTAGCTGGTAGGTTAGGAAACGGAAAACTCGTAGCTGGTAGGTTAGGAAACGGAAAACTCGTAGCTGATTGGTTAGGGAATAGAAAACTTGTAGCTGGTAGGTTAGGAAACGGAAAACTCGTAGCTGGTAGGTTAGGGAACAGAAAACTCGTAGCTGGTTGGTTGGGGAACAGAAAATTTGTAGCTGGTAGGTTAGGAAACGGAAAACTCGTAGCTGGTAGGTTAGGGAACAGAAAACTCGTAGCTGGTTGGTTAGGGAACAGAAAACTCGTAGCTGGTTGGTTAGGGAACAGAAAACTCGTAGCTGGTAGGTTAGGAAACGGAAAACTCGTAGCTGGTAGGTTAGGGAACAGAAAACTCGTAGCTGGTAGGTTAGGGAACAGAAAACTCGTAGCAGGTTGGTTAGGGAACAGAAAACTCGTAGCTGGTAGGTTAGGGAACAGAAAACTCGTAGCTGGTTGGTTAGGGAACAGAAAGGTCGTAGCTGGTAGGTTAGGGAAGAGAAAACTCGTAGCTGGTAGGTTAGGTAACAGAAAACTTGTAGCTGGTAGGTTAGGAAACGGAAAACTCGTAGCTGGTAGGTTAAGGAACAGAAAACTCGTAGCTGGTAGGTTAGGGAACAGAAAGGTCGTAGCTGGTAGGTTGGGGAACAGAAAACTCGTAGCTGGTAGGTTAGGAAACGGAAAACTCGTAGCTGGTAGGTTAGGGAACAGAAAACTCGTAGCTGGTAGGTTAGGGAACAGAAAACTCGTAGCTGGTTGGTTAGGGAACAGAAAACTCGAAGCTGGTAGGTTAGGGAACAGAAACCTCGTAGCTGGTAGGTTAGGGAACAGAAAACTCGTAGCTGGTTGGTTAGGAAACGGAAAACTCGTAGCTGGTAGGTTAGGTAACAGAAAACTTGTAGCTGGTAGGTTAGGAAACGGAAAACTCGTAGCTGGTAGGTTAAGGAACAGAAAACTCGTAGCTGGTAGGTTAGGGAACAGAAAACTCGTAGCTGGTTGGTTAGGGAACAGAAAACTCGTAGCTGGTAGGTTAGGAAACGGAAAACTCGTAGCTGGTAGGTTAGGGAACAGAAAACTCGTAGCTGGTAGGTTAGGGAACAGAAAACTCGTAGCTGGTAGGTTAGGGAACAGAAAACTCGTAGCTGGTTGGTTAGGAAACGGAAAACTCGTAGCTGGTAGGTTAGGGAACAGAAAACTCGTAGCTGGTAGGTTAGGGAACAGAAAACTCGTAGCTGGTTTGTTTAGGAAACAGAAAACTCGTAGCTGGTTTGTTTAGGAAACAGAAAACTCGTAGCTGGTAGGTTAGGAAACGGAAAACTCGTAGCTGGTAGGTTAGGAAACAGAAAACTCGTAGCTGGTAGGTTAGGAAACGGAAAACTCGTAGCTGGTAGGTTAGGGAACAGAAAGGTCGTAGCTGGTAGGTTAGGAAACAGAAAACTCGTAGCTGGTAGGTTAGGAAACGGAAAACTCGTAGCTGGTAGGTTAGGAAACGGAAAACTCGTAGCTGATTGGTTAGGGAACAGAAAACGTGTAGCTGGTAGGTTAGGAAACGGAAAACTCGTAGCTGGTAGGTTAGGGAACAGAAAACTCGTAGCTGGTTGGTTGGGGAACAGAAAATTTGTAGCTGGTAGGTTAGGAAACGGAAAACTCGTAGCTGGTAGGTTAGGGAACAGAAAACTCGTAGCTGGTTGGTTAGGGAACAGAAAACTCGTAGCTGGTTGGTTAGGGAACAGAAAACTTGTAGCTGGTAGGTTACGGAACAGAAAACTCGTAGCTGGTTGGTTAGGGAACAGAAAACTCGTAGCTGGTAGGTTAGGGAACAGAAAACTCGTAGCTGGTTGGTTAGGGAACAGAAAACTCGTAGCTGGTAGGTTAGGAAACGGAAAACTCGTAGCTGGTAGGTTAGGGAACAGAAAACTCGTAGCTGGTAGGTTACGGAACAGAAAACTCGTAGCTGGTTGGTTAGGGAACAGAAAACTCGTAGCTGGTAGGTTAGGGAACAGAAAACTCGTAGCTGGTTGGTTAGGGAACAGAAAACTCGTAGCTGGTTGGTTAGGGAACAGAAAACTCGTAGCTGGTAGGTTAGGGAAGAGAAAACTCGTAGCTGGTAGGTTAGGGAAGAGAAAACTCGTAGCTGGTAGGTTAGGGTACAGAAAACTCGTAGCTGGTAGGTTAGGAAACGGAAAACTCGTAGCTGGTAGGTTAGGAAACGGAAAACTCGTAGCTGGTAGGTTAGGGAACAGAAAACTTGTAGCTGGTAGGTTAGGAAATGGAAAACTCGTAGCTGGTAGGTTAGGAAGCAGAAAACTCGTAGCTGGTAGGTTAGGAAACGGAAAACTCGTAGCTGGTAGGTTAGGAAGCAGAAAACTCGTAGCTGGTAGGTTAGGAAACAGAAAACTCGTAGCTGGTAGGTTAGGAAACGGAAAACTCGTAGCTGGTAGGTTCGGAAGCAGAAAACTCGTAGCTGGTAGGTTAGGAAACAGAAAACTCGTAGCTGGTAGGTTAGGAAACGGAAAACTCGTAGCTGGTAGGTTAGGAAACGGAAAACTCGTAGCTGGTAGGTTAGGAAGCAGAAAACTCGTAGCTGGTAGGTTAGGAAACGGAAAACTCGTAGCTGGTAGGTTAGGAAGCAGAAAACTCGTAGCTGGTAGGTTAGGGAACAGAAAGGTCGTAGCTGGTAGGTTAGGAAACAGAACTACCGTAAGTTCGTATAGAAAAACAATACATATTTTTTATAAGCATTTTGCTGATAATGATGCACCTTAAGGGGGGTATCACCCCAAATCTATTTTTTTATTATTTTTATAGCTACTGTTCTGAAACTTTAACACAATTATCTGTGATCTTTAACTAAGAAAACTGAGATACCTTCGCAAACCATTTTGTTTGTAAAATATGGGACTTTTTGTGCAACAAGTCGGTTTTTTTCAAAATTTGTAAAGATTTTGAGGATTTTAATGAAAAATATCTCATGTAGAAGGATCTGTAGTACCAACCGGGTTGCAGTTCTCGGTCCAAGAGTTTGGCCCAATGAACCTAGATTTTTTTTATGTAGGTTATCTTTTGTGAAAATTTCAACACAAAACTATTGGTATTTGAAAAATTTATGGGGGTTTTAGTATGTTCGGGCTATATTTCGGGCATCATATATTTTGAGATAGACAAGAAGAAGCAATTACATAATGGATCATAGAACATCCAAATTGACATATGTTACAAAACCAATACTAAGGATTGTAGCCCTATAGATGCTGAACATTTTGGTATATGTTTGATAAAAATTGAGTGAAAAATAAAAAAGTAGTAGGGAATTTAGTGATGATAATCGGCAAACTGAGAAAAAGGTTGTTTTATGCAGAGAGTCATGAATATTAGCTATAAATTGTTATTGAAAAGTTCTGTTTTGTGGTGGAAAATTATTCAATGGTCAAAACCGATGTCACCACGTGAAAGCCCTTCTATCAAACCACAAAATTAGAAGAAAAAAAAATTTTCAGGAAATTTTAAAATTTTGCAGTCGCAGGGGGTGATACCCCCCTTAAAATCGGAAAACACATTTAATAAATCTGATGAAAAAAAAAAGACTGGGGAAAGACTGGGGGATTTTTTACATTATTATTATTTACCGCCCATATTTCCTATCTATGTTTTCATCACTCTAGGTGTCACCCTCATACTCTCGGCTAAGATGAACGACACACGCGGACCGGATTTGGTGAAACTCATAACTACCATATGTTCCACCTACCGTTGTAGTCACAGAGACCTCATAGCGATGGAGTTCCCCGTCATTGTTTCTTTAGAGTTTCGGTTATTAGTTCCACATTGGGAGGTTCTCTCCCATTATAATAGACTAACACACCGCACCTAGACCATGATACATATATGCTGCTCTATTGTCAGCATTTATTTTTGTGCTAGTCTACAGTAACCCGCGTTTGGTGCTTATTTTTTTACAAACATTCTAATAAATATGTCAATTTTATAATATATAATATATCTATGAATATCAACCGATCTCAACACTTTCATACAACAACAAGTTATTTTAACGGGCTGTTGAGGTAAGCTCTATTGAAGTAAGCTCTGGTGGGTCAATTAGCATTCTGGTTCAATCCAAGTGGTGTGGCATGCCTTATATTTATTATTCGTAGCCCCAACACGTGTGAGCCTTAGTAAATTCGTTATTCATGAACAAAATTGTCTCAAGTCAGCGGTTTATGTATTTCTGTGTATTTCAGTCAAGAGTTCTAAAGGACATGCAGACTATGATCTTTATTAGTTTTGACAATTATGTTGTAATTGCCCGATGTTACATTACTGGCTAAATCTGAGTGAGAATTCTGCGATTATTAAAATTGTTTGTTAGTAAAATTGTGGAAGTTACAAAAGAGCGAACAGATAATGAGAACAAAATAAGATTTATCAATTGCCAAATTTAAACCATCAGTAAAAAACAGTTGAATTCCTTCCCAACAGTCCCTTTCCAATAACTGAATAATGTTGTAGTTCGAGTGGTCTAACATATCGTGTCTGCAGTGTGGTGTTGGGTTTGGCAATAAGCTTCTGCTACAGAGGTTATACAATGCCTCGTTGTGAAGTGAGCATAGCATCCTTCTCTCCTATGTCATGAACCCTGCGAGACATCCTGGTTTATGGCCTGCCATCTGTATACCATCGAGGGATAAGGTGTGTATTTTTCATTGAGAGCCAGCATGGGCTACTCAGGTTCTACTGCTGCCTGAAATAATGAAATTCGCTGTTTCCATTACCACGTTATGATGGAAACAGCGAGAGACCCCTTGGTTTAATGGTTAACAACAGAGGGACCGAAGTAAAATACTGCACTGTATTCATAATATGAAGGGGAGAATCTTTCTTTTTGGCTCATTAAGCCAAGGAATGCCTGTTCACCACCATAGTTGATCTTCCACAGTAAACCCTTCCACTATGTTTCCTAAAGTAATGCCTGTTCACCACCATGGTTGATCTTCCACAGTAAACCCTTCCACTACGTTTCCTAAAGGAATGCATGTTCACCATCATGGGTGATCTTCCACAGTAAACCCTTCCACTACGTTTCCTAAAGGAATGCATGTTCACCACCATGGGTTATCTTCCACAGTAAACCCTTCCACTCTGCCTCCTAAAGAAATGCCTGTTCACCACCATGAAGGGTATTCTTCCACAGTAAACTCTTCCACGTTTCTTAAAGAAATGCCTATTCACCACCATGGGTGATCTTCCACAGTAAACCTGTCCACTGTGTTTCCTAAAGGAATGCCTGTTCACCACCTTGGGAGATCTTCCACAGTAAACTCTTCCACTCTGTTTCCTGAAGAAATGCCTGTTCACCACCATGGGTGATCTTCCACAGTAAACCCTTCCAGTCTGTTTCCTAAAGAAATGCCTGTTAACCACCATGGTTGATCTTCCACAGTAAACCCTTCCACTCTGTTTCCTAAAGAAATGCCTGTTCACCACCATGGGTGATCTTCCACAGTAAACCCTTCCACTCTGTTTCCTAAAGAAATGCCTGTTCACCACCATGGGTGATCTTCCACAGTAAACCCTTCCAGTCTGTTTCCTAAAGAAATGCCTGTTCACCACCATGGTTGATCTTCCACAGTAAACCCTTCCACTCTGTTTCCTAAAGAAATGCCTGTTCACCACCATGGGTGATCTTCCACAGTAAACCCTTCCACGCTGTTTCCTAAAGGAATGCGGTGATCTTCCATAGTAAACTCTTCCACTCTGTTTCCTAAAGGAATACCTGTTCACCACCATGGGTTATCTTCCACAGTAAACCCTCCCACTCTGTTTCCTAAAGGAATGCCTGTTCACCACCTTGGGTGATCTTCCACAGGAAACCGTTCCACTCTGTTTCCCAAGTTGCTTTGGTTCCCATTTATCGACCAGTTAAGGATGAAAGCCAGGGTTGGGCTAGGCTGCAGCATTTAAAGCACTGTGCCAAAACAGTGCTGACCTATCTAGGGATCGAACCAGTGCCTCCTGATTGGAAACCCAGGAATGTCACCACTAGACCAAGCTGCTGCAATATAATAGTCAAATTAGGTATTTAGTAGGCCTATAAAATATTTTCAGATCGGCCTCACCTCGCAGCTATATTATACAGTATATAACATAGTTGTGTGGCAATTTTGGATAATGAGAAAGTAACAAGTGTCAACCCATTAACTGAAGTCCATTAATAAATTTATCGATACTGTAAGTAAAATATCACGATAACGTTTCGGCATCACGTAAAGAAAAAATAATGTGGTATCCATTAATTAATACACACTTTTGATATAGAATTTGGCATTTATTAGTATTAATTGCATTTGATATTTGCTTTCGCATAAATTTACTTCATTGTTTTCTATATAAGAGGGTAAATTATCCAGTTGACACCATTGACATTTTTTGTTGCAAATTCGGGAAAATCTACAGTAATAAATCTCGCTTTGTTAAAACTACCACAAAGACACCATGAAGCTGTGCGCCTCGATTGTTTTAGCTTACCTGACTGTAGCTTATGCTGCTCGTAAGTATTTGTAATATCTCTCCTGATTGTAGCTCCTTTGCCCTCTTTAAGCTGCAAAGCTTTAGGGGTAATCCTATATGTTATGTTGGACAATACCTTTATACCGGTACATTGTTTGGTGTATTTGTTATTGTTTTTACATAATGTATAAATAAATCTATCTATCTATCTATATATCTCCTGTATCTGTCTTACTGCCCCTGCATGCTGTATGGCCTACTATAATAATGATAAAATATAAACATAAGTTCACTTTAAAGTGTATCCATTGCACACCCGCCCACTATATACAGTAGGTCTTATAGTATAACGATATACCAAACGAGCCCGGTCATACGTACAGAGTACACAAGTTCTCAATTGCAGTTCTCTTTGTAAATTAATGTTAAATGGTTGAGTAGCGCAATTGTATTTCAAAGAATTCTAGAATTCTACACCCATCGGGTAAAATATAACGATTTCGGCGAGGTTCTGCAGAAATTTGTTACATAAGATTAAATGATTTCATCATTGTTTTTAGACCAGAATCAAAGGGTTTAACCAGCTGCCAACTCTGTTTTAGTGGGCATTGGACCACCGAAATTTTGGCCATTTCAGCGTATCTAGGACTGCCTATTGCTTTTAGATGGTGAACATGAATTGGTATAAGAAGTATGTCCCTGTCAAATTGGTACTGTATATAAGACGTATGTCCATGTCCAGTCGTTACACTGTAGCACCACCCGTCACATGAACTCACTAATTTTCTAGAGGACCAACTGCAGAGACAACTGGAAGATACTGTGGGGCGTCATGCCGATCACTGTGGTAACGACTTTGTGGCAGCGAACTGCGATGTTCAATGTCTGTTCGGCTGGAAGCACGATGACAACAACTGCCCAACATGCGCGTGTGTTACTGAGGGAGATGAGCCCTTGTACCAGGTAATAAACTCAGAGGTTATAGGCGATGGTGCCTTATTGTAAAAAGTTATTAGGTGGCATTTTATTCTATTAATAATTAATTAACATACATTTTTTAAACAGAAATAGAATTAAAAGCGACTAACTTTTTTTAAATAAGACGTATAAATGTATCTCGAGAAACTCAAATTATTAATTTAACATTATAGATTTTATTTACTAGACTTAATGGCTAATCATTACTAAATCATGGCTAAAGATATTTCTAGTAGGTCATGGGCTAATGTCGTTTTTTAATTCTTATACAGTATGTACAGTAGGGCATAGGTTACAATTCGCGTATCTCAAATAATTATTAATTGTACCTACACTATTATTCCTCAGGGAGACATCAAACTGTCACCGGATGTAAAAGAAATACTCTCAGGGAGCGAAAGAGGAACTGTAAGCAACCTCAATTTGCGATGGACAGATTACCCCGATGGAAACGGAGTTAGTTTCACATAATTAATATAATAGAATATAATATTAGTAGGGTTGTACATACTGTATGCCTATATTTCTCCAGTTAGTTGACGAGGATCTAACTCAAATGGGCAATCGATAAATTTATTGATGACATGTTATAACTTCATATTCGCCTGCAGGGCTTATTCAACATACAGTATTTATGGATAAAACGTAAAGTGATCGGTGAACTTGTGTAACGCGAGAGGTAACCCGAAGGGTCCTCTCTCTTGGCTGTTACCTATAAAGCAGGGGGGGATGCCGCCACTCTACACAGTATCTCCCAAGGGCGAACACTCGGTCAACATCCAACCATTTTTTTCTTTACTGAACAAGTAGAAGCCAGGTACCCAAACCGCTGGGTTGGCGAACCTGTTACGAAAATGTAACTGGCTCGGGATCGAACCCGAAACCTCCCAGCTAGAAGCAAAGGGAGTAACTACTTTCCTGCTAGCTGGTGAGATTGTCGTGCGTTGTGGGGTTGAAACGTTCCGCGTACAATTATAAATATTATTTAATAGCTTATCTCTACACTATCACTAAACTGTAAATTCCCTTAATTTATTACAGTACAGGCCACCAGAAAACGCAGATTTGTACAATTGTGAACACATTTTATCAAATGTGTACCAGTGTAATATAATGTTGTTGAACGGGACAATTGAACATAATTGAATTGGCAACAATCAAAATTTTTTCGCCAAAGGATACAATTGAATACTTTTGAAACGCTTAGTAATCTGGAAACTCTCTGTAGTTTGCCGCGAACTGTCACTCACTGCAGCTGGAAATGCGATAAGGATTTTGTTTACCTTTATAGTGTGCGGTTAATAGTGTCTAGTAGGCAGGCCTATAGTTAGTGATGTTAAGGCATCTTCTGGTGTTTCTCTGTGCCATCTCGGTGTCAGACTAATGGCGCGACATCTCCCTGCACTAAATTAATTATTCAATGGTCTAGGCTCCTCCATCCATATACCCATCCACTCCCATACACTCCATGAACCTCCATGTGGTCTTGTATGTAGTTCTCTCTCTACCAATACAGCCCATGTCCGCAATGTTACGCCCTGGGGGGCTCTCTCATCTACCTGATATCAGACATACAGGCGCACCTCACACAAAGCCTTTGTCGGTCCCAACAAGTTAGCCTCATGCTGTGCTCGCCATAACCTGCCAATCAGATGACTTGAACAAATGTGTTCACATGTGATCACATTGGATGAAATCTGCTTTTTCTGGTGGCCTGTACTGTAATTATGCCAACAACAATTAAGTATTAATATCCATAACTTCCCCCTAGAACTACAACATCCCTTACATCGTATCAACTTCCAACGGTGACGTCCACTCTGTCGTTAATGCAGCTAAGGACTGGTTCGCCGCTAATACCTGCGTCAGATTGGTACCCCGAACTAACCATCAGAATTACGTTCAAGTGATCCTATACAACGGATGCTGGTCTCAGGTACTTCAATAGTTACTAAGTTATTGCATATTTATTATTGGATTTAAATGTAAATTGATTAGGCTACTCTTTGTGCTCATCTTCCTCAAAGAAAAAATGTAATACATCAATCATAAATAGCTTAAGAGCCTGGCACCTGACCTGTAAGTAAAAACAATCACTCAATACGGTATAGCCACTGTTAATGTCAAGGCCATGCATCTTGCCGACACGCCCCTAACTTCTGCTAGCTCTATTAAACCCTCCATCTCTCACGATCTCGAGGTTGTTACGAAAAACAGAAAGTAAGCAGACACTTATATAGTCGGGAGACGACAATACATTTTCGTGTTCTAAAAATAGACCACCATAATATAAGCAACAACTACACTGTAGTAGTTGTAGTAGGCATATAACTGTATATCGAATCCTGGCATGCCATTTGATTGATTGATTGATTGGTTTTTTTTTTACGCCATAAATATGGAGTACTCCAGATACAAATTACATAACAAAAAAATACATATTAATACTTACATAATTGGACAGACAGTAATATCCATACATGTCTTTAAAATCGTAAAAGTTAATGGCATCTACTTTATTATTTTAGAATTATTTTAATGAGAAATCATTAAAATTATTGCACCAAGAACAAAAAAGTGCATATATAGTTTATGCAAGGACTTTCTCAGTTTCTTTCCAGCTTTACAATTGATAAGCTAAACTTAAAAAATTAAAAATAGAAAAACAGATAAGCTTAATTATAATCAATGAATTTGGTTATTTTCTTCGCATTTATTGTGCAAAAATATACCAGCAGCGTGTTTCTTGGAACCGCATTGACAGCTTCTCTCTCAATTAAAATAGGTGGGTCGCGTTGGGGGAGTGCAACAGCTCTCGCTAGGTTACGGTTGCCATCTATCCGGCACCGCAATCCATGAGTTCCTTCACGCTGCCGGCGTCTTCCACGAACAAAGCCGACCCGACCGTGACAACTATATCCGAATTCTCTGGAACAATATCTCCGAATCGATGAAGTTAGTTCAAATACAGTAGTGAGGGGAGGGGGGGGGGGGGGGGGGCATGGGGGCAATCAAAATTCACCCCCTTTCTCTGGGGATATTGACGCAAATACAGTAACAACAGCTGATTACCAGAAAAATGTAGGCCTACAGTTTAACCTGTACAATTGGCTCCCGTTTATTGTTTTGGTTATAAATAACGTTTGTTTGCAAGTTATTTTAATTTTAAAATTAAAATCATTATTATTACAGTACAGAACGTATAGCTTTGGATATTTTCAGATACAATTTCAACAAACAAGCTATTGACTCCTTGGGAAGTCCTTATGAAACAAAATCCATTATGCACTACTACAGCGGGGCTTTCGCTACCAGTGGAAACAGCATGGTAACCATTGATGGCGGGTACATTCCTTGGAACTACAACCCAACAGCTGAAGACGGCAGGCAGATGAAGAAATTCTACGGATGTTAATTCTGAGCTGAAACAGTAAAGGTGTTGGGAATATAAACTGAATGATTATCATGTGTGATTTGGGTTTACATTTTTGTGAAATTATTATTTTTGTGGTAAATATTGTTGTTTACAATAGTAATGATTTATTCAAATAAAACTCTTACTATACTGTATAATAATTACAAATATTTCCCGTATGAATTTTATTTCTGAAAGTTTGGTTATTTACGAATAAAGGTACAGACAGTATCTACTTTCTAACAAAACAATAAACTAAAATTTTGGAACTCAGCTTACAGTATGTTTTTACTTTTACTAATTGTTGACAACCATTGTTAAAACAAATTAATGTTAATTATCAATTAAGGGAAAGGATCGGGTTACAGGTTATTCTAACCAAAACAATAAGCAAGAGTCGCGAACTCAGGATACATTTTCATACTTCCCATTGTTAGAAGTGGTTGTCGGCGTAGCGTTTACACACAAAATTAAATGAATAATTATATAACGGTAATAATAAATTACCCCAAAATTGTTGTAAACAATACCAATAAAAAAACCAATACATATATCCCGCGGGGTTGATAAGCACATAATTGTGTTTCTTATTTAACTTTAGTAGTTATATCTAGGTAAGAGGTTGAACTAAGAAGTAAATTGATATTAATTGGCATTTATTACAATAAATTATTACAAAACAAATACAGTACAGTACTAAATTTATTACTATATATTAATTTATTTCATTAGTGGCCGAGGATAATAATTCATTCGTAAAGTTGTCCCAGCAATAAAATTCGTAGGCGCGGTCAATAATTTGTACGTGTAGTCGTCGCAGCGGTTAAACTCATTTTCACGGAGGATAATTCGTACGCGGCGTCGACGCAGCGGTTAAACTCATTGTCACGGAGTATAATTCATATTCATTAAATATTCATTAAACTCCTTGCCATGCTCGATAATTCGTATGCAGAGTCGATGCACCAGTTAAACTCATCCTCACAGCTATGAAACATCATCAGTGAGTTAGGGCATCATCCAGAGAATATTCATAGCCTTCAAACTTCACCCCAAAGTGAAGCAAACTCGAGTTATCGTCATTAAAATAATTAGCCAATCAAGTGCCATATCTAAAGCGTCCCCTTACACTTACATGCCTTAAGAACGGACAACAGGTAGGTACCGCGGCGCTGTACTGCTGTACCGGCCGTGGTTGTTCTCGGCAAGCACTGAAGCAGTGCATACTGGCATACAGCTCGGACTGACGGTACCATAGGGGTCCTACTAAATACCCAACTTTACCCAACTCCACCCAACTTTACCCAACTTTACCCAATTTTACCCAACTTTTTACCCAACTTTACCCAACTTTACCACACTTTACCCAATACCACCCAACTTCACCCAATCAATTACCCAATCCACTTTACCCAACTTTACCCAATACCACCCAACTTTCAGACTTTACCCAATCATTTCAATCCATCAATCCATCATCAGGCCTAATCAATTAGTTCAGTAGTTAGGCCTATCTACCATATCCAATCTGCCAATGGCTGATTGGAGTGGAGGCAAGGCTGCAGAGGGAAACTTGATGCATATCTCAACCTGAATGTTAAATTCTCAATTTAGGGAAAGGAACAGGTTATAGTGGCACGTTATTCTAACCAAAACAATAAACTAAAGTCTATTCTATAGAACATCACTACCCCGAAATGCACCCTCATACAGCCATATTGATCATTTTATTGATGTCTGCATGTGTTATGTTATGATTATAAGTACTGGCTGACTGGAGTATGACTACTGGACTATACAGCTATAAACATGAAGCCATAGCTGCATAGGCCTACACTGATACAAACCATTCCTACTATGACCTACTGTATTACAGCTGTACAGTCTGACAGTCTGACAGTACTGCAGTATTAAACTGCCAGACAGACTGCTGGAATGCTACTGTCAGACAGTAGGCCTACTGGTCCGGTACTGTAGTAAGTAAGTAAGCCTTCTGCTGTACTGTATTGCATCACTGGTCGGCAGATAGGTAGTTGGGTATTCGATTGGGTAAAGTTGGGTGGTATTGGGTAAAGTGGGGTAAAGTTGGGTAAAGTTGGGTAAAAAGTGGGGTAAAGTTGGGTAAGTTTGGGTAAAGTTGGGTAGATTTGGGTAAAGTTGGGTAATTAGTAGGACCGGTACCATAGTGCATAGTGCACGTTCCTGGCAGGAGTGCTGGATACTTAATTTCATACTCAACCGGGGCGTTCGCCATCCGGGTATTAAGGCGGATTAGTCCGTCCTCTCTCCCATCATAGGTCTCAACTGGTAGACCGGGCTATCTGGTTTCAAGGTCTTGCCTGCACTGAGCTGTTCCCATTCGTCAGGGAAACTTTCCTTTTGTACGTATCTCACAATACATTTTTCGGCAATAATGAGTTCCTGTACGCTCTGCTGTCTGCAGGTATGTATAGGTATCAGTGGTTTCTTCCTTAACCCCGCAGAGCATCCACCCCATTATGGTGCGCTCTGCGTGGAAACCATCGTCCGGCTTCACGGAACGTGCAATGTCCCCAGTAGGTATATGTAACTCCAGTGTATCGAGTCTTATAAGTAGTGTTATTCTGTAGATGTCTAATGGTGGGCATCTTAGGTCTACATCCTTCCGATCCAGTTGTATAAGGGGTGCATATTCGGAGGATTGTCGGAATCGCACTCTAAGATCGGTGTGTACCAGGGCGTTTTTAATGGTCAGTTTCACCCTTTCATAACCTGCCATGACCCCTTCCACGCTGAGTTGCACCTCGTCGGATTCCACTTCTTTGTGGTCCGTAATAGTTTGTATGGGCCATTTACAAGGCTCATATTCTAGGCCCAGCTGTTCCAGAAAGTCCCTGTCAATTATGGTCCCATCTGACCCATTATCCAAGAATGCAAGTGTGGTCAGGGATTTCCCAACGCCTTGGATTCTCACCGGTATCACTTTGGCGAAAACCATATACCGCCGATTGATCAGGTTGACAGTAGCCGATATACTGGTCACAGGTGCTACGTCAGCGGTAGCCTTGAACGGGTTTGTTTCTTTCCGCTGGATCATCCGAGAGCCCTTTGAGATATGGTTAGTCTCCCCTTTCCGCTTAGATTCAATACGGAATGGTAATGTAGTAAAGTCGAAGTTTGCAGGAATGTGGAGGAGCATGTGGTGTTGTAAGTCATTACAAACCGCACAACAGGACCTCTGTTCGCACTCCCTTACGTAGTGACCTGTTCCAAGACACCGGAAGCATCCTCGGTGTTTCATTATCGCTTCAAAGCGAGAGACTAGTTCTGCAAACTGGAACTTCCTGCAGAATTCAACCTTGTGCTTATCCCCGCAGAAGAGACACATAAGGGAGGCCGTTGTTCCTTCCCTCTCGGGCGCCCAATTTGCCAGATAGCATGCCCATTCTTCTGCTGATGTCGGTTCCTCGTAATCCTTGTCATCCGAATCCATACTCACAGGGGGAGGGTGGAATCTTGGTTTTGAAGCGGGTGCCCTGCTCCGGTAAGTGCTCTCCATCCCATCCATTTTGGAGAGACTTTGTTTAGAAAACATTGAGTAATTCATGGCCTCTGATATATCGTCTAGGAATGCTGACATTTCGAGAAAGGTAGGATCACGATCCGGGTGTCTTCACCAGAGATCCACACATTTGTATGCCCATTTACTCTGTAGCCATCCGGGAAATTTCCGGGCGATTTGTCGAAGATTTAAGATATTATTCACCTGTTCTTCCTTATTCAATGGTTTTAGAGTATAATAAGCATCTTTCATTGAGTCTGAAAACTCTTGAATATTCTGTGGATCCCCCAGAGATCCAGCATCTTGTATCAGTCTTTCAAGCGTCTTATTAATTATGGTTCCGACGTTACCATATCTTTTATCGAGCGTTTTCCACGCATCGTGGTACGCCTCGTGGGATCCTCCTTCAAAACATCTCACGATGTGGCGTGGTTTGTCACCAAGATACTGGGACAAATATACCAGCTTTTGCGCGTCGGTAATGTCCGTCGATCCGATTTGAGCAAAAAACCGTTTTTTAAACCCAAGGTAGTCGATGGGGTCGCCCTCAAAGGTACGTATTTCCTTCTTAGGCATAGGCAGACGGTTCTCCAGGGCTCGTATGATGCCAACATTGTCTGAACCGGAATGACTAGGAGGCTCGTAATTACAAACGCTCTCTCCCACATTTGATGGATTGACAAGAGGAGGAGTTTTAATAACGACGCGGTTACGGAGCTTCGGAGTAGACGTAAATGGGTTAGTGGATCGAGGGGTGGTGTCACGTTCCGAGTCCTTTTCAGGCTCGTACTTTGAACACTCGGTGCTGTAGGATTGGAAGTGAAATGAGGTTCCGAAATGAAACGTAGTAGTTTTCACAACGACAACAATAACCAGCACGAGTCACTCCACTTTCTGTCCCAAGGGCTTAGATTTACTTCAGGTTCTTACTGCAGAGGTAGGGCTACTTTCACAACTGCGACTAGCTACTGTAAACACACTTTAGTAGCAACATTCACCTATAAACGCACAAATTTCACACAATTGTCACAAATTGTACACATTCGGGCCATTTGTCCATTAGTCAAGTGCCTTCCAGAATGCCACGTTATTATTATGTATCCTTGGATACTAGCAGTGCGCTATTTATTCCGTATGCTATTCAATGGGGCAAGCTTTCTATTGTTCTTTTAACTCACTTCTAATTCTAGCGTGGTTGTTGCTATGGTGACATTATGGGAAGCTAGCAGTAGAATTAGGGTAATTCTCATGCATACAGATCTGGGATGCTATTTAATAGTAATTCTTTAATTGTCAATATTCCCCCTTATACATGATTTTATGAATTTTATCGGCTATTGACTATATATTGGAGATTCTCGCACACTAATATACTTAATAGGGTGAATCTCCGCTCCCATGATCTATTAATTAATAGAATTTTGGGAATGTTATAAATTGCATAAAATGACAATTTATCAAATTCATGAAAGAATATGAATTTAAAATTATTCCCGTAAATTTTATTATTTAATATTAAAATAGACACAATTTTATTCCAGAACATGTCTGGGGACTGAGATCCTTGAATCTAGGAAATTTGTCCTTTTAAGAGTATCGGTAAGTGCTACGATATCTTAATCAACTAGAATTTTAAAGGATCTAAATTTTAACAGATTTTGATTTATAAATTTTCTTGGTTTACAAACTCCTTAGAGTTTATTTGTATGCATTTACTCTATTATAACATTTGTTTTAATAGATTTTTTTTATAAATATTAACTATGTAATATTTAAGATGGGCACCGATTTATTCCAGAACTTGTCTGGGGACGTTAACCACTGATTCTAGAATTTTGTCTTTCAAGTATATCGGTGGGTGCCACGATATCTTAATCGACTAGAATTACAGATGGTCAAAGGGTTTAACAGATTTATTTGCGTTGTACGCTACTGTTAAGGGACATCACACTACTATATGTATTATTTAATATACGGTATGAGAGCAATATTGCAAGAAGCAATGTCAGTGAGAAGAGGCAAGTCGTTTCCAAGGTCTACCCAGAGCTTGGTTTAGCCAAGACACGAGGATCTGAACTTTGCATTCCTAATACTCTACTTACCAATAATACTTGAGTATAGTAGGAGCTTTATTGTACTTTAATAAGTACGGATATTTCATCTTACTGTAGTCACGCATTTATAATATGATACGGACAGTAAGGAAAGAGAAAAAAGAATTATTTCTCGCCGTTGCACTAAATATATAATATAAGTAATTAAGTAATAAACACGAGTATATATTGCACTAATTCTACTAAATAATCACTAAAATAACATTCTACTAAATAAAATTAAAGAAAATGATTATTATAAAATTACATAATAATACATACTTAAATATAAAAATAATAAAAACGAATATAAAATAATATAGTCACACACCCACTCCAGACACTGTTACGTTGGGGAGTCCCTAAATGTTTGTTGGATTAGGGAGGTGGTCGTGGGAAGAGTATCTTGCCTTCCATAGTTTCCGGACAGTTCTCTGTCTCTTTCCAGTAAACATAAACGACCAACTGGGCGATTGAGCTGCTGTGTCTCGAAGACAATTCCCGGTTTCTTAAAGTTACGTCGCATGACGACGAGTTCTACCGATCGCACCAAACCATCATCCGAGATATGAGTCTCGATGATACGACCTATCTGCCACCGCTCTAGGTGAGAGTCCCTGCGAGACGTCTGGTGTTCCAGATTTCCAGTCTCTCTCTCTGATTTCCACGACAGGCTTATTTGTGGTGGGGGAGTTTAGATCCACAGCGTCGTCCCCGGAAATGTGTAGTACAGACAGATCTATCACGGGTTTAAATAACTTTGATTTACTCGTCCGGGTTTTAGGTTTGACTTTCTCCGCTCCCTTGGCTTGTCTAATCTCAGCCGTGGTAAGATGAGGAGCCATTCATCTTCTTCTTTACTTAGGAAGTCGGGTCCACCTAACCAGTCCGGAGTATCTATCAGTTCTTGAGGAGTTGCTCCTCTGGAGGCGATGTCGGCTGGATTAATCATCCCAGGGCAATGTCTCCATTGATCTACCTTAGTGCGACTAAGTATAATGGCTACTCTGTTGGTAACGAAGACGCTGAACTGACAGACTTCATTGGTTATATACTCCAAAACGAGTAAAGCATCAGTCCAATAGACAGTTTTCTCCAGTGGATAGTCGATCTGTTCTGTTACATTCCGGCCGATGGCTGTAGCGTATAGAGCCACCTTTAACTCCGCTCGAGGAACTCGTAGTTTGTTGTTTACCAAGGCCTTAGAAGTAACCAAGGCGACTTTAATTCCATCCGGAGTTTCAACTCTCAAGTAGGCTACTATACCTATTCCCATATTGCTGACGTCTCCAAACACATGGAGTTGATAGGAATACGTGGGGAGAACGTGACCAAAATAGGAACGGGAAATCGTAAAGTTCTCGATGGATGGCAGAGAATCTTCCCATTTCATCCACTTCTTTAGCAGTTCTCCCTTAAGTGGATCGTCCCACGAGTGGTTTTCAAGCCACATTTGTTGCACTAAGCTCCGAGCAACCAATATAACTGGGCTAATAAATCCCAATGGATCAAAATAAGTGCTCAGGATACTTAGACAAATCCATTTAGTTCGAATTGGATTATCTCGCTGTTTTAGCTGGAAAAACAGGATATCTCTCTCCGTGTCCCATTTCAAACCAAGCGTCTTGGTTTCTGGAAGATCGTCTTTGATTAGGTCCAGGTCTTTAACTCCTCGGTCTTCTACCGGGATCGATTCCAGAAACTCACGGGAGTTACTTGTGAATTTAGTTAGTCGAAATCCACCACGTTTCAAACACTCTACCATTCCCTTGGCAACATCAATGGCTTCTTCCACCGATGGGAGGGACTTTAAATTATCGTCCATGTATATATCCCGTTTGATGTTGTCGATAACCGCTTTAGAGAAGGCGTCTCGGTTGTCATCAGCAGTGGTGCGCACTACTGAACAGGCGTTCGAGGGGCTCGAGATGATCCCAAAAGCCTGGATGGTCATCCAGTACTCCACCGGTTTTTGATTGAGGTCTCCTTCAGGCCACCACAGAAATCGTAGGCTGTCTCGATCCCTATCCAGCGCCTTAACTTGTAAGAACATGCCTTCTATATCCGAGGCGAAGGCGATCGAATATTGCCGTAATCTTAAGAGTATTCCCAACAAGGATTGGAGTAAGTTGGGTCCCGGCAACAACTCAGAGTTAAGGGATTGGCCCATGTAAAGGGCGGAGCCGTCAAATACTACCCGAACTTCGTTGGGTTTACCGGGTTTGGGAACGTAATGATGGGTTAGATAATACGTTCTCTCAGTTATGGGTGTTTCTTCTGGTACTCGCTCCGCATATCCCTTATCGATGAATTTCTTCAGCTGGGTCTTGTACATCTCTTTAGCTGAAGCATTTGCCGTAAGGCGCCGATGTAGTTGCGCGATTCTCTTCTCCGCCAAAGGTCGGTTATTTATAAAGTTGGGTTCTCGCCTTCGGAATGGCAGACCAATCTCATACCTCCCTTGATCTCTAAGGAAACGTGTAGTCGTTTCCTGGATCTGCTTGGCTCTTTCCTCCTCGACCGATAGTGCTTTGTCGTAGGAATTAGGCTCTACAGCTTCTTGAGTAAAGAATCGTACGGCGTGTTCGTCGCGAATCTTAGCGTTGTGTCGAGTTTGCACTTGGTGCACTTGGTTTCTCCAAGCTTCACTTTCAGTGAGGAGGTCGATTGTATTTTCCTCGTCAAATAATTGGGTAATATCGTCGTTATCTGAGGAGTATGGTGTTCCCTCAGGTGTGATTTCTCCCTCACTGATTTCTTCTTCCCATTCACTCACCTGATGTATTTGTTCAGTGGGTAATCTTTCCATGAGCGTTCTACGGGAAGGTCCAGTGAAGTACCAACCTACTCTAGTTCTTCCCGCATAGGTTTGCAATGGTTGCGGTCGAGCAGGTCGTTTCTCTAATGTCTCAAGCGCCTCATGCGCATTTTGGCCAATCAATATTTGCACCCATGGGTAGTCGGTGTTGAATCTAGGGATATTATGTTGCTGGGTAAAATCGTCTTCATCCCAGTTGTAAGGTTCTACTTGGCTGGTAGCAAAGTTCTTTATCGCCACCATTTTTACTGACCTTATGCTGTGTTCTCCTAGTTCGTCTTGGGGAGTGGACAACGCGCCTACATAGTAGTCTGTAGCTACTGTAGATTTCCAAACCTGCATAATTCCTGAAAGGTTCAACTTAGTTCGGAACTTGGGTTGTCCAGCAAAGATGTCTTCGGCTAGTTCTTTGTCGATGAATGTTCCTGTGCTGCCGGAGTCCAGGAGGGCGTTGACTATAAAACTCTTACCTAATCCGTGGACTCTTAGCTGAACTACGGGGAATTCCCGGATTCCGATGTTGGAAGTTGGCGCTTTCCAAGATAGTTGTCTGTCAGGAATAACCGGGTGCGCTTTGTTATCGGTTTCAGTCTCATACGTAAGCGCTCGGTACACCGCGGTGTTTATCATATAACAGGATTCGTTTTCGTCGGAGAATTCATCCGTATAAAATCCTTCCATCTCAGAACTTTGGTCAGTGTCGTTCACATCACTGAATTGGACATGTAGTTCGGACTCACTTACCTGACTCGGGCTGTTTCTTTCAAATTCGGTGTGCAGCAAGATATGATGTTTCGCGCCGCACTTAGCACACCTCGCGTCGGAGTAACAGGTTCGCCGTTGGTGTCCTTGTCTGAGACAATTATAACACAACCTCTTATCCCACATGACTTCGCGTCTATCCTTTAAGGATTTCTTTAAGAATTCATCACACACACTTAAACGATGGGGACCGTCACACAATGCACATTTTGGTTTGATGTTACTTACTTTACCTTGGGTAGTGTTGTGCACACTCGTTCTTTCCTCGGGCTTTCTTCCCTGAATTCTCTTAGGAGACGTAGGAGGAGTTTTTGTTACCTGTTCTCTCCTGTCACTGGTTTGAGACTTAAATTTACTTACGTCTTTAGGTGCTTTGTTGACATAGTAAGATCTTTCGGTGTCTTTCCCGCTGTTCTCCTCTTGAGAGGTTTGGCTTTCGCCGTCGTCTGTATAACACACTGGTGTTACCTTTCTCCTAGAAACGGGTTTTTCACTCACCTTATTTTCCGGTGTCTTCTCTCAGGACTGCTTTAGGAGCTGTAATTTTACCTCTCCATCTAAAAATGACATGAGATCAGTCATGGTAGGGTCTCTTTGTTGTTGTTCCATCATATATAGAACTCTTTTGTCCCAACGAGTACCTACTCCACCCTTTGGCAAGGTAGATGCTACAGCTCCAATAACCATAGAACTCTGATATTCATGAGACTTACCTAGCCAATCTAATTGTCTACAGATCTCCTGGATCTCATCGGAAAATTCTATAATCCCACTGCTAAGAAACTTTCGGGGCGCTACCAATTTCGCATACAAATACCTAGCTATGTTAGTCCTATTACCATACCTGATGTTTAGTGTATCCCAAACTTG
Organism: Nemertoderma westbladi; assembly: GCA_032718475.1. Taxonomy (NCBI): domain Eukaryota; kingdom Metazoa; phylum Xenacoelomorpha; order Nemertodermatida; family Nemertodermatidae; genus Nemertoderma; species Nemertoderma westbladi. The sequence goes on from JAUCBJ010005181.1 coordinate 55,184, forward strand.
TCTTAATCCATCTGGATGTCCAATAAACTTTAATGCCATTAACTTGGGAGATCCTTCCAAGCACTCGATGATGAATCTAAGTTTCTCTCCGTTAGATAGCACAGAGTTCTGTATGTTATCTTTATAATATTCATTAAAAGGTAACCATTTCATCTCATCTCCGTTGAACTTGACGACTTTGACGCGTAAAACTTTCTTGGGCCATCGTATTATTTAATATCGAGTTAGATCGGTATATAAATTTCTCGGATTATGATCAGGTCTATATGGAATATCATTATCAACAGTTTTATAATTACCCTTAATAGGGTTTACTATAGGAGTTTCTACTTCACTAGCAGTATAGATGCGTGTAGGCTCCACACCTTGCGCATGAAATACTTCAGACCTAACAGGTTGACACATTGTTACAGGGGGTGGTGGTATACCCCTTTGTATATTTACTAATTTATCGCGTTCTAACACGATACTCTGCTGCACTTCTTGCAACTCTAACCTACCTTCTCTTACTGTTCCCTTTAACTGTTGAACAGTCCCTTCCATCTCTCGGACCTGCTGGGAGGAACGCAATCGATTTTCCTCCAATTGTCCGAGCAGGAGATCCATTCCCCGCCATCGCTCATCCACCCCCTCTACCGCCAAAGCGGGAGCCAGCAACATAGTAGCGGGTAGACGAGGGACGACGGGCGACAAATCATTGATGTCTCGCTCGGCGTCCAGGACTGGGACAGATTCAGGGGCCATTCTACAGGGCACAGGTAATTTAGTACTGTGCAAAGGGAATTTAGAGTTCGGTTCTGGAAGTACAGGGGTCTCTATCACAGAGGGAGTGGCTTCGAGAACAGGCCTAATTATTTCAGGCTCATCTACTATAGTAGGGAGTCTTTCTACTCTAATAATTTGGTCTGTGGGTTCTGTACTACCTAAGTCTACACTAACTAGTTGCCTTCTCACAGCTGGGGGCAAATTAGGCAATTTCTGACGGTGGGGCGTTCTTCTACGTCAGCTGGAAAGAGATCTATTTCCTCCACCTTCAGGATCTGTCATATCGCCTTCATCAGATGATGTAAATCCCTGTCTCTTGGGAGTAGATCGACTTATCATCTGCATATGACTAGCTGTTATCTGTTTATTTAAGTAGTCTTGCTTCTCTTGAAGATTTTCCAACTCTAGTTGGGTTGTCTCTTCAGATGCCCTCCGTTTTGTTTCCGCCACCGCCACTGCCGCCTTTCTTTCCACTTCTGCAGCTACTGCTGTCGCTTTTCTTTCCGCCTCTGCCGCTTTTCTTTCCGCTTCTGCAGCTGCTGCTGCCGCTTTTCTTTCAGCCTCTATCGCTGCCGCTTCCTGTCTGTCTTCTATCTGTTTTTTCTTTAGCTGTTTTTTCTTGGACCCTAACGATGCGGATTCTTTCATCAAATCTAGCTCGATCCACTGCTAACCTTTCCGCATCTAATGAGTCTAGCACAAATTTGGCTCCCTCACTATTAGGGTGAAGTCCAGCTAGCCATCTCCTTAACTCTTTGTCTCCTATAAATCGTTGATAGTCTGACAGATAGATGTCAATGGCATCCTTCTTCTGAGGTTTCTCTGATGTCGCTTCGCTTTCCACCTGAGAAAAGGTAGCGTCTGTTGATTCTCCGTGGGTCGAGCGCTCAGTTAGCTGAATTTTCCATTGGGTCATTCCTAGGACTTTAAGACTCACCCGTTGGAACGAAGTATTTACGGCAACTTGCAATGACGTGTCTTGGCTTCTCTTCGAGGCTTCCTCAAAGGCTGAAAGGATTAGTCTGATTCTTAGGATTCGTTCTCGAACTTGATAAAGCAGCTCTCCCTGCTCTTGAGGTCCCTGGGGTTGTTGGAACAGTTGTTCCTCTAATCGCTCCAAAGAGCTGAAGAATCCCTGTACATATCCGGCTGCCGACCTCTTCCACACAGCTGGATCTCTAGTGTCCTTTACCACTCCCATCCTGTATAAGTCCTCCCAGGCAGCTTCCGATAAGTTAAACAGGAGTCCAGGTCCGGGGAAGTTCCATTGCGTCTCGACAATAGACTTCAGTTCCTCCTTTGTGTATCCCGCATAACTGTCCTTGGTCGATCGCTTACTTCTCGCCCAATCGATTTGATGTTCCTCCACCGCAATCAATACTCTAGTGAGTACGGCTTCAGGAAGAATGAGAAGTGGATCCGAATAAACCGCTTCTGCTATCTTTGCTCCACACTCGGGTGTCAACTCTACAGTATCTGAACTACTGGAGCTATCGGGCCACTGAGAAATAAGTTCTCGGTTCGGGTGTTGCTGCTGTTTAACAGCTGCCTCTTGGTCCCGTTTGACTTGAGCCCGAGTGCCTATGATAGACCTATGATGCTTTACTAGCCTAGGATCTGATACTACTACTGGAGGGATGACCTTTCTTACAGTAGGAGGGGACTTGAACTTTGGTCTCAGATGTTCCGCACTCCTATCTGAATCGCAGACTGTTGTTTCTAGGAGACTATCTGACAGAGTTTGCTTTGTGTCAGCCATGTTTGATTGTACAGTTGAATGCCTACTACTATAACGACAGTTAAAGCAAATCTAGTAATTTAGTATTAACTGTAAGCCTAGTAATTAATTACCGATATCGTTACTCAATGTAACGCGATATATATAATATATTAGAATACCGGTATACACTTATAGTATATATATAAGTATTAATATAGACTAGGGTTTGTCACAGAATACCGGTATATAATTTCAGCATAAATTTATATAAATATATATAATGAGCCTACTATAAATACCAGTATACAGCATACACTTATAGTATATATAAGTATGATTATAGACTAGAATTAATTACAGAATACCGGTATATAATTTCAGCTTAAATTTATAGAAATAAATATAATAAGCCTATCGTAAATACCGGTATGTCAATTATTTTATAATAACTGAATTTCTGAATTTTAGGGTTACTTTTCTTTACTTTATTACTGTTATTAAGCAGTAGTCAAACTGATATTAAGACCTAATTGATGGATAACAGGCCTACTATTTTATAAATCGGTTTGAGTTGATTTATAATATATATATACCCGTATAATGTGTTTTTGTCAATGTTTGAAATAAATGTTATTATTTCTGGTAAGGAGTCACTACACAGAAGCTGAACGCTCTCAGTGGAGTGCTACTTGTTGGACACTAAAACAAATAATTCTACTTGACTAAGTTACTTATTACTACAAATTACATACAATTACTGTGTGAGATTACAATCTCTAAATAAACACAAAAAATTACACATACAAATTTCAGGGTAATTTTACAGGAAATCTACAAACCAGCCTAACAAGGAGTTAGAATTTCTGGTTCTTACAAACGGACAGGAAACTACGGTATTTGAAAATAATTAAGCAGTAGTAAATAAATTGCGTTGTCCAGATAAGAAAATACCACCGTCTGACGACTTATAGTCTTTAGCTCTACAGCTCTATAAGTACTACGTTATGTACCCGGAGTGTCCTTACCTAGAAGTTAATTACCGCAGCCAACCAGAGCTAACGTGCCTATTAACCACTTTACAACACAAATATACTGCCTATACACTAATTACCTTCGGAAAGTACTGTACACTAAACCCTAAATTAGGTACAAGTACTTATACAACAAATAACCAGCAGTTAAATATACTTGTACAGCTAAAAGAACCACGGTATCTGCTGGAGTGACTAGAGCATAAAATCACCAGTCTTTACCTACGCCAAGCAGCCCTGATGTAGTACCGGGGTTAATTTAACTATAACGGTATGTATAACAAGCACAATTACTGTAGGAATAAACTTAGGGAGTTATGTAGGTTGCGAATACTCGAATAGACTCTGAATAATAAATATTACGCTATCCGTGCAGACTATACAAACAAAATACAGACCAAACGTTGGCAGACTACTATCAAGCCTAAATAAACTACAGTATATGCAGACTCCAAAATGGTTAGTTAGTAGGCGTTCTAACCGAGTAGTATGACTTATTCTTTCGGGGGGGATTTACCTTACAGCACTGGATGCCCCCACCTTCCTAACTAGTACTTTATCGGACATACACTCTACACACACTGCAATCTCTTCAGACTTAACAACAGTCAGACAACAATCCAGCCTACAAATTATTTATACAATCTGAGCAGGCTTACACGCCTTCTGCTCAATATTACACTTACATATAAATAAAACTGACAGAAATAAGTAAAATCCCAATAAAAAACCAGGGCGGCCGTCCCTGATTAAATATCAAGACCTACCGGTATATAATTATCAAAATCGAATAATACTGCTGTATATGTAAGTACCGGTTCGGGTAGTCGGGCAGTTAGGCCTACAGCTTACCGTTCGACCGGTACTTTCGACTTTATTGCCTACGGTGCAATAAAGAATCTAAAATCTATTATTGTTCGCGCTTTCAGACCTTTAGCAGTTTAACCTGCCAATTTTAGGTGTCCTCTTGTTTATAAATCGACTTTAGCCTATAACAATTATTTAGTACACATGAAGTAACATTAGCCGAAGCCAGTCTATGCGCGATCATTCACCCACAGTGTAGGGAGACTGGATTCGGGTGCTTTGAATTTATTGCGTTGCAGACCTACTGTATTATTCGATTGATTGTTACTATATAATCTCTGACAATATTATTCACTTTCGGGGAAATATTAACAGTTCCTTTGGGACGTGGCGCTTTAAGTATAAAACAGAGTTATGACTTATACTAAACACAACGAGATGGCTACTGATTTTCGTAAATAGCGCATTCTTTAGGAGATGCTTTATTATCTGTCACACTGCTGCATACGACTTCACACTGCTGCACACTGATCTGCCGATATTCACTGAATTTGACCATATATAAGGAGGATAGCAACTGACACATGTAGGGATTATGAAATAGCATTTAATTCACACTAAAACCACTATAATGTAAGTCGCAATTGCTACCGGTAACAGGTCCCTCTTACCTTCAGTAATCAAGAAGATTGGGGTTTTATGATTATTTATCGATATTCTCCAAATATAACAACATATCCATCAACATATAACAATTAATAACAGACAGTAAACAGCAATGTTTCAGGTCAGATGTGTGACCGTAGTTTGACAAGTTGACAGGATAATAGATTTACGTTCTTATAATCAAAGCCGTCTAATGTTGGCCAAAGTCTGAAACTTCTAACACAGAAGTACAGAAGAATTTCCAAGTAGTTGTTCTCGCTCAGAAAGGTAAACAAAGACCGTAATGCATTGCGCGGTTTTCCGTAGGCCTCTGTGCAAGATAAAATGAAAATCGCTCTGATTGGCTGAGCGATCTGAACAAAGAGGTTCCACATCGACAGTAAATCAGCTGACAGATTTCGTCATCTGAACTACAATCTATTTAGAGTATTAGCGCATTGCGGCATAAAATGGCTTGTTATGTCCGCTAAAACACCTACAGGGTACATTGAGGAGAAAATGGCTTGTAATGTCCACTAAAACAACTGAACAGTTCACTGCGGCGAAAAACGACTGGTTATATCCGCAAAAGCTTTTACAAAGTGGGTGGTGTGTTCTTCCATCCTGGGGTAGTTATCTTAATCGGTTACGAGAATGAGCTCCTGGTACGATTGAAACATCCGTTCATATCGGTGGAGGGTATTCCTGATCTTCTGGAGCTGAGTTTGTATATCACTGAGGGGGGTCTTGACTCCTTTTAGCTGTTTCTCGAAATGGTTATAGGCCCGAGTAACCCCGCCCTTGAGAGCACCCAACCGACGTGCCACGTTCTTTACATTCGGGACCTCGTCGGTTTATGAGTCTATATGAGGAACTGTTCCTTCAGTATCGTAGGCATTGTCCTCCATCATTCTAGACCTTCATTTATCGACAGGTATGCAATATCATAAAATAGCTCGTTGTATGTCTCATATTCTGCCTGAACCACTCGGGGGGTGATTCTAAATCGTCCCACGTTGGTTCCCTGTACCTCAACTCTATCTGCCAGATTCCTGGTTCGACTTGTATTAGATCAATGGGTGTGATTGATAATTCTATTCCCTGCTAACGACTCTCTTCTAATGACCTGCCGACTACGACTTCTAGACTGTTTGTGTTGAGTTTGTGCATTAATTAAACCATGACTTTTTCTCAAATCAAATACCAGAGTTTCCTCGTAGTGGGTGCTGGTTAAGCACGTAGAGAGTTTGAAGAACACTTGCGGCTGTTCAATTCCCAACTTCCACCAGTTGAAATTGGCCGCGTATTATTCTCAACTTTGTTGCCGTTATTCCCGACACCAGGGGGGGAAACGCCGATGCTGGAGGTGGAACTTTCAGACCGCTATGTCCCGGCCAGTCACCGGATATTGGGAGTGGAGAAGGACGTTGTCTTAAATGCAGAGTAGAAAAGGAGTTTTGTTGGTTGGATATTAATCTTTATTTGATCGACACTCTGAACTCTAATTTGCACTCTGAAATATTGCACTCTGTTACACTCTGATTGAGAATAATTTGGGCTTCCCCACACCAATATACCAAATATTCACAATAATACACAATATGAAATTCCTACAGTAAATTATTTAATTACCCTACTGTTTGCTTAACTTTCAGATTTTGACCTAACTAATGTTCCCCATTTTCCCTCAGTCCTAGTCCCGGTACAGTAGTGTCAGCATCGGTCGATTCTTTGCTTGTCTGCTCCACCCTTCCTGATCCCATACGGGTCAGTCATTAGGAAAGCGGCGCGGCTTAGCTAGGGATTCTGTCGGTTCGTCGCAGGGTCCCAACTACCTATGCTTACCGACTCCAGGCTCCAGGCGCTTTCAGGCTCGTAATCACATTAGTAGTCGAGAACCCACTCCGAATAGTCGGTTTGCCAGTAAAGTCTGGTCCTCTGTCTTTCGACCCTGTCGCATGTCCATCCCACCCTTCCCCATCCCTAACAGGATCGGTCCTCAGGAAAGCGGTACGGCTTAGCTAGGGGTCTGTCAGCCCGTTGTGAGCCCCAACTGTCGGAGCTTTCCGAGTTCTTTTCAGGCTCGTACTAACGCCAGTCGTGGAGCCCACGCCAGGAAGTCAGTCCTCGTTGAACCCTTCCTTTCCGTCCAGTCATCGGCCCTTCATAAATCCCCGGCTTATCGAACGGCGTCCGAGTCCTTTTCAGGCTCAGTCGTCGCCAACAACCAGGAACCGTTCCAGACCTGTCAGTCGATTCTTCGCAAGTCCCCAATGCGAAAACTCCGCCCGAGTCCTTTTCAGGCTCAGTCGTAGCCAACGCACCAGGAACCACTTAGGATCTGTCGGTCCCTTCGCAAATCCCTAGCACATCGAGAAACGCCCGAGTCCTTTTCAGGCTCAGTCGCCACTGATGGCCAGGGACCGCTAAGGGCAGTCCTTGTCCCCAGACCTAGCGGGTTACCGACTACCGAAGTAGGTTGTCTAGGCCTATAGTAACTATCAGGCAACTCTGACAGCCGAGAGTTTTGCTTGATTTTACCCCCCACCCATGGTCCCCCCCCGTTTTTTCCCCCTAGGTCGCCCCCAGTCTATTGAATATACCCAAATTTTGTGTTCCCGCACCCACCACTGATATTGGCACATTCATAAAATAAGAAATCGAAAAATATGTAACTCGCGTTATGATAACTTAAAATAACGCGAACAACATAGTTGTGTGGCAATTTTGGATAATGAGAAAGTAACAAGTGTCAACCCATTAACTGAAGTCCATTAATAAATTTATCGATACTGTAAGTAAAATATCAAGATAACGTTTCGGCATCACGTAAAGAAAAATAGTGTGGTATCCATTAATTAATACACACTTTTGATATAGAATTTGGCATTTATTAGTATTAATTGCATTTGATATTTGCTTTCGCATAAATTTACTTCATTGTTTTCTATATAAGAGGGTAAATTATCCAGTTGACACCATTGACATTTTTTGTTGCGAATTCGGGTAACTCTACAGTAATAAATCTCGCTTTGTTAAAACTACCACAAAGACACCATGAAGCTGTGCGCCTCGATTGTTTTAGCTTACCTGACTGTAGCTTATGCTGCTCGTAAGTATTTTGTAATATCTCCCATGTAGCTGTAGGTATTCCTCCTTTGCCCTCCTGTTCCTGTCTTACTGCCCTTGCATGCTGTATGGCCTACTATTCAGTGATAAAATATAAACATAAGTTCACTTTAAAGTGTATCCATTGCACACCCGCCCACTATATACAGTAGGTCTTATAGTATAACGATATACCAAACGAGCCCGGTCATACGTACAGAGTACACAAGTTCTCAATTGCAGTTCTCTTTGTAAATTAATGTTAAATGGTTGAGTAGCGCAATTGTATTTCAAAGAATTCTAGAATTCTACACCCATCGGGTAAAATATAACGATTTCGGCGAGGTTCTGCAGAAATTTGTTACATAAGATTAAATGATTTCATCATTGTTTTTAGACCAGAATCAAAGGGTTTAACCAGCTGCCAACTCTGTTTTAGTGGGTATTTGGCCACCGAAATTTCGGCCATTTCAGCGTATCTAGGACTGCCTATTTCTTTTAGAATATTGTGAAAATGAATTGGTATAAAAAGTATGTCCCTGTCAAATTGGTACTGTATATAAGACGTATGTCCATGTCCAGTCGTTACACTGTAGCACCACCCGTCACATGAACTCACTAATTTTCTAGAGGACCAACTGCAGAGACAACTGGAGGATACTGTGGGGCGTCATGCCGATCACTGTGGTAACGACTTTGTGGCAGCGAACTGCGATGTTCAATGTCTGTTCGGCTGGATGCACGATGACAACAACTGCCCAACATGCGCGTGTGTTGCTGAGGGAGATGAGCCCTTGTACCAGGTAATAAACTCAGAGGTTATAGGCGATGGTGCCTTATTGTAAAAAGTTATTAGGTGGCATTTTATTCTATTAATAATAAATTAACATACATTTTTTAAACAGAAATAGAATTAAAAGCGACTAACTTTTTTTTAAATAAGACGTATAAATGTATCTCTAGAAACTCAAATTATTAATTTAACATTATAGATTTTATTTACTTGACTTAATGGCTAATCATTACTAATTCATGGCTAAAGATATTTCTAGTAGGTCATGGGCTAATGTCGTTTTTTAATTCTTATACAGTATGTACAGTAGGGCATAGGTTACAATTCGCGTATCTCAAATAATTATTAATTGTACCTACACTATTATTCCTCAGGGAGACATCAAACTGTCACCGGATGTAAAAGAAATACTCTCAGGGAGCGAAAGAGGAACTGTAAGCAACCTCAAATTGCGATGGACAGATTACCCCGATGGAAACGGAGTTAGTTTACACATAATTAAATTAATATAATATAATATTTAACAAGTTAATATGTAGGTTATTGTAGGGTTGTACTGTACATACTGTATGCCTATATTTCTCCAGTTAGTTGACGAGGCTCTAACTCAAATGGGCAAGCGATAAATTTATTGATGACATGTTTTAACTTCATATTCGCCTGCAGGGCTTATTCAACATACAGTATTTATGGACAAAAAGTAAAAGTGATCGGTGTACTTGTGAAACGCGAGAGATATGCCGAAGGGTCCTCTCTCTTGGCTGTTACCTATAAAGCAGGGAGGGATGCCGCCACACTACACAGTATCTACCAAGGGCGAATACTCGGTGAACATCCAACCATTTTTTTCTTTACTGAACAAGTAGAAGCCAGGTACCCAAACCGCTGGGTTGGCGAACCTGTTACGAAAATGTAACTGACACGGGATCGAACCCGAAACCTCCCAGCTAGAAGCAAAGGGAGTAACTACTTTCCTGCTAGCTGGTAAGATTGTCGCGCGGGGTGGGGTTTAAATGTTCCGCGCACAATTGTAAATATTATTTAATAGCCTCTCTCTACACTATCACTAAACTGTAAATTCCCTTAATTTATTAATTATGCCAACAACAATTAAGTATTAATATCCATAACTTCCCCCTAGAACTACAACATCCCTTACATCGTATCAACTTCCAACGGTGACGTCCACTCTGTCGTTAATGCAGCTAAGGACTGGTTCGCCGCTAATACCTGCGTCAGATTGGTACCCCGAACTAACCAGCAGAATTACGTTCAAGTGATCCTCTACAATGGATGCTGGTCTCAGGTACTTCAGTAGCTACTAAGTTATTGCATATTTATTATTGGATTTAAATGTAAATTGATTAGGCTACTCTTTGTGCTCATCTTCCACAAAGAAAAAATGTAATACATCAATCATAAATAGCTTAAGAGCCTGACCCCTGACCTGTAAGTAAAAACAATAACTCAATACGGTATAGCCACTGTTAATGTCAAGGCCATGCATCTTGCCGAAACGCCCCTAACTTCTGCTAGCTCTATTAAACCCTCCATCTCTCACCATCTCGAGGTTGTTACGAAAAAACAGAAAGTAAACAGACAATTATATAGTCGGGAGACGACAATACATTTTCGTGTTCTAAAAATAGACCACCATAATAAAAGCAACAACTACACTGTAGTAGTTGTAGTAGGCCTAATAACTGTATATCGAATCCTGGCATGCCATTTGATTGATTGATTGGTTTTTTTTTACGCCATAAATATAGAGTACTCCAGATACAAATTACATAACAACAAAATACATATTAATACTTACATAATTGGACAGACAGTAATATCCATACATGTCTTTAAAATCGTAAAAGTTAATGGCATCAAGGACAGTAATCAACTTTATTATTTTAGAATTATTTTAATGAGAAATCATTAAAATTATTGCACCAAGAACAAAAAAGTACATATATAGTTTATGCAAGGACTTTCTCAGTTTCTTTCCAGCTTTACAATTGATAAGCTAAACTTAAAAAATTAAAATAGAAAAATAGATAAGCTTAATTATAATCAATGAATTTGGTTATTTTCTTCGCATTTATTGTGCAAAAATATACCAGCAGCGTGTTTCTTGGAACCGCATTGACAGCTTCTCTCTCAATTAAAATAGGTGGGTCGCGTTGGGGGAGTGCAACAGCTCTCGCTAGGTTACGGTTGCCATCTATCCGGCACCGCAATCCATGAGTTCCTTCACGCTGCCGGCGTCTTCCACGAACAAAGCAGACCCGATCGTGACAACTATATCCGAATTCTCTGGAACAATATCTCCGAATCGATGAAGTTAGTTCAAATACAGTAGTGAGGGGAGGGGGGGGGGGGGGGGGGGGCATGGGGGCAATCAAAATTCACCCCCTTTCTCTGGGGATATTGACGCAAATACAGTAACAACAGCTGATTACCAGAAAAATGTAGGCCTACAGTTTAACCAGTACAATTGGCTCCCGTTTATTGTTTTGGTTATAAATAACGTTTGTTTGCAAGTTAGTTTAATTTTAAAATTAAAATCATTATACAGTATTACAGTACAGAACGTATAGTTTTGGATATTTTCAGATACAATTTCAACAAACAAGCTATTGACTCCTTGGGAAGTCCTTATGAAACAAAATCCATTATGCACTACTACAGCGGGGCTTTCGCTACCAGTGGAAACAGCATGGTAACCATTGATGGCGGGTACATTCCTTGGAACTACAACCCAACAGCTGAAGACGGCAGGCAGATGAAGAAATTCTACGGATGTTAATTCTGAGCTGAAACAGTAAAGGTGTTGGGAATATAAACTGAATGATTATCATGTGTGATTTGGGTTTACATTTTTGTGAAATTATTATTTTTGTGGTAAATATTGTTGTTTACAATAGTAATGATTTATTCAAATAAAACTCTTACTATTCTGTATAATAATTACAAATATTTCCCGTATGAATTTTATTTCTGAAAATTTGGTTATTCACGAGTAAAGGTACAGACAGTATCTACTTTTCTAACCAAAACACTAAACTAAAATTTTGTAACTCAGCTTACAGTATGTTTTTACTTTTACTAATATTGAAATTTGTTACCTGCCCTTATCTTGCAGGAGGCGTAATCAATTATATTTGTTTACTAAAATGTCTAGTGTCTATGTGCGATACTACTGTAGAATATTTCGGACAAAAAAATTTTTTAATTCCAATCCTCAAATTCCTGTTAAAATTTCCAGCGAATTTTTGACTAATTAAGTAACATTTTGTTGTAACCACTTGTAACCACAAGTTCATTCATCAAACCATTTGTATTCTTGAACTGTTATTTTTTGCTCGAATATACCCCAAAATCGGGAGAAAAAGTTATAAAATTAAAATTTTAAAGTAAAATAAAATATTTTCGGCGAAATTTCTTAAATTTTATTACATGTGGTAAAAGAGCATCGAAGTAGAAAATGTTTGCACGTAATTTGAGCAAAATCCCACAGTCCAAAGTTATTTCAACTTTAGGTGTCTACACTAAAAGTGCCTACTCCAAAGCGGAACTCAATATCCAATATTGGTTTATGTTGTTAAGGGGGGGGGGGGGGGGGGGGGGGGGTCTCCTTTTGATTAGTTTTTAAGATATGACGATTTTACTAAGGCATGATTGCATAAAAAATCAAAATTTATATTAATTTACAGACAGACAGACAGACTGACTGACTGACTGACTGACTCACAGACTGACTGACAGACAGACAAACAGACAGACAGACAGACAGACAGACAGAACAGTACTCATTTAGCTACAATTTACGGAAGGAAGAGATGATGAAACGTAAAAACGATGAAACGAAAAGAGATGGTGCCGAAACGAAAACTACCCTAGCCCCCATGATGGGATCGAACCTACGACCCAAGTAGAACTGTGATTTCAATGCCACCGATTTAACCAACTACGTCAAGGTGGAATAACTTAAGTACTGTGATAGTAGTGATCGTAAAACATAAATACAACGAAATACTGTTCAAAATTTATTTTCCAGTATAAACAATTTTCCGTGAACGTGGTACAGTATTTATGTTGTTAAAGAACTAGAAATTGGTAATTTTAACAAATTATGGTCATATGAACTTATAGGATATTAAATATACACTACTATACACACACCAAATATGCCTACTCAAAATATGAACACTACTAAAGATATATCTAATAGTGATACTTAAGGTACATTGTGAAAGTGAAAGGTATATAAGCAATAAATATATTTATTGAATAAATACCATAAACAGTCATTGGTCGTTGCTCTGTTTTTTCTAAACAAAATAACGAGTGCATAACGATTTCAAGTGAGTCCGTAACATTTTTTTCTGTGAGTCCGTAACGAACAATTTCTCTATAAATGAGGTTTACCACAATATGTTTCTGCTATTTACTTACAAATTTACAAAATTTGATGTATCTACCTCGCATTGTGAAAGTTATAACGTATGGCGTTAAAAATTTCAAGAGAATTTGTCAAAATAAAATTGGGTAATTTTTCTTTGTCCATTTGCATGTGAGTCCGTAACGGGCACTATATTTACAATATCCTATGAATCTAATGAGATGCAACTTTTTTTAATAAGTCAAAGTAAAGATGTACCATTAATCCATCAGCCGATATAGGTAAATGTTATTTATATTGTAAAGTCATTAATTAAATATGTCAATTAATTTCAAAAAATGAGTATGAATGTGAGTCAGTAACGATGGAATTGCCCTGTATTTATGCAATGTAAACTCTTTTAAACCTCCAAATACTGAAGGTGTCTCCAAAAGGTGAACCCCCCTATCCCTTAAGCGGCCCTCTAGTTACGTTACGTAACAAATATTCGAGAACACCATAAATTATTTAACATTGAGTAAGGCAGCATCAGGAATTGAAGAGTACAATAATTTGAATTACAGTAACTATGGGAGCAATAGTAAAGTTCAATTTATTTGGTAAACACTATATCGCTCTATATTTTATTAAAGAATTTTAAGCAACAAAAAAGTACAGTAGGCCTACCAACTTAAGAATATAGTATAATATTAGATATACATGGGAAAAAAACATAAAAATAAATGTAAATGTTTTTTTCAATATTCTCTCGTCCCTTAAATAACCTCGCTGATGCTCGGTAAATGAAACGCCTCGAGAATAGTGAAAAAAGTTCTACCTTTCACATGTAATAAATAATTATTGTTACCATTTTGGGTGGTGGAATATCCTAATATTCTGTAGGACACTTATTCACCCAACTGCTCTACGAAACGTGACGTGGCTATTTATAATGCGGGCACAATAATCACAATAATTTATCTTTATTAATTATTAAATTACCTGCAACTCTATTGTAATAAGGAAAAGATCTGAAACAATCCCACAGCTGCGAGATTATCGTTCTCGCAGCATATCTCGCATATCTCTTATCTCGCATATCTCTTATATCTCGCATTTCCCGCAAACTCAGCGAACTGAGTTTTATTTAGCTGCGTGTCCCCGAACCCGTAATGGTGGCCGGAGTGTAAAACATACAGTAGATCGGCCCCGTGAAGTCCTGGAGCCTTAGATACTAGCGATAGGGTTCGTTGCACAGTAGACTGTAAGGTCCTTCTTATACAGTAGTAGGCCTACATACTCTAATGGCTCGTTACTTCATATCAAGAATTTGGTTGACTTACCATTAAAAATCAACTAGGTCCAAAATTTGAACTGCAACATCTGTTTTTATTTTCATTTTCGTTTATTGTTTTGGTTATAAAATACATACCACTGCAACCCGCTCCTTTTCATTAATTTTTTAGTAGACTAAATACATTTTTTTAGAAATTAAGATCTAAAAAATGTTCGTTTCCATTCCATAGCATATCCAGAACCTACTGTATAATGGCACGAATGTAACGCTACTGAGACCAACACCACAAACATTGGTCCCATGTACCAATAATGCCAAATTCCGTTACGTAGGTATTGTACAGTAGCCGAGGTGTGTTGTTTAGCCCTCCAATATATTAATAAAAGTTTAACTACTGTATGATTATACTGTGCCTTAATAGGCCTACTATATTACTTAGGCGAGCCAAATACTGTTCAATTTTACTGTAGTTACCCGCTGAGTCTCATATAAATTATTAAATTATCGTCATTTACTATACATATTTAGGTCCAAGACAAAGTCAATTAATTGTCCATTAATTTGCCATTGGGTACACTGCATATTATATATACAGAGGTTAGGAAAGGTCAAGTACTGTACTTATTGTAGAAACAGCAATAGAAACCGCAATAATGGCAAGTAACGATAAATCGTGAAAAAATTGGGGTTCATTGAGCTCGTTTCCTTGGGAATGGATAAATTGTTCAAAAGAAGGTTATTGACCATTGCGCGCTTATTCATTTTACTTATGAATACATTTTGAACGATACATTCGTTGAACGACACATATTATAATTTAGTTCAATTTAATTCATACATTTTGTATCAATATTTAGTATTATCAATTTAGTGTCAATTTTAGTACAGTATCAACTAATAACGATGTTTGCCATGCTGAATGTGCATTGCCATGCTTTCGAGTGAATATTATTGGTCGTTTTAAATAATGTTTTTCAACTTAATTATTTCCCTTGGTATTATTATTGATCGATTTAAATGTAAATAAAATGGCTTATAAACGTACCGCGTTGCTGGTATTTGTGATTCTATATTTTATGATAATAATGGATCCTGATACTGTATCGTGTTTGACTGCAGACCAAATATCGGCCTTCAATGGGGCGACATTGACTGTCAGTGCGTCCACTTTAAATCTAAGGTAACTGAAGTAACTACTGTAACTATAGCAAAATGGTCTGGCCGATAAATAAAATTAAGTGAATACGTCCGTAGGCCTATGTCAAAATTACATAATAGCTTCCGTGCTCCACTGGTAAGAAATACCGGTAAGTCATTTTGTTAACAAATATAAGATGGTGTCTCACGTATTAATACACATTTTTAGTTACATACAGTTGTTGATATGGTACCACACATTTTTACCCAAAGTAAGCAATCACAGGCCCCCACTCCCGCCTGACAAAAGTCGTATTTCAAAAGATGGAACATAGGACATACTGTATTGTAATCACTTTCGACTCATCATGGGTTGTAACTTACGAGTTATCATCAGTGAAGATACTCCCATTGAAACTAATTTTTTCGATGAGTTATTTTGCTATTTTGGTAGTGTTTAAAGTACTGAAGTATTGTGTGTACGTACTGTATAACCTACTACGGTGTAACTTCTATTCACAGAAGTACTGGGACACAATATGGGCATACGATTGGTAGTTTTCCAAACAAGGGCAACCCCAACACTCCAACTACCCAGGACTATAATATCAACCTTCCCAATTCCCCAACCAAACAAGGTTCTCCACAATGTTTACCATTGGGACCCATTGGTTTTGCCACTAATGGTATCCCGATATACAATGGTTAGATTTGTATAAAAATATATAGTCATACATGTCCTTGACTTAGTGGTGATTTATTTATATAGAGGTACAGGATAGAGGTACAAATAATATTAATTAATTTATATAAAAAATTAGACGTTTGCTGTCAATTTGCGCCATATTAGCTCAATAAGAGATTCACATAAAAAGTTATACTGTATTACGCTAGCAGATGCACAGCTTCTACTAAATAAAGTGGAGAGGGCTGCTAAGGAGGTTGGATTGCATATAAATGCTACCAAGACCGAATTCATGACCTTTAATGTTGATGGAAACTTGACAACCATTGATAATAATCAACTAAGGAAGGTTGACGACTTCCAGTACCTTGGATCATGGATAGAGAGTAGCAAAAAGGACATAGAAGTTAGGAAAGCAAAGGCTTGGGTAGCTCTATCAAAAATGGATACCATCTGGAAATCAGATCTCTCCAGGCACCTGGACTACAGTACTAAGGGCAGCACTAAACATCAGATGGAGACAACACACATGACAAACGCTGAGCTATATGGTACTAGTACTGTATACCACCTGTATCAAACACCCTCCGTGAACGCAGATTAAGATTCAGTGTGCACTGCTGGAGAAGTAAAAAACACGAGGTCATACCAGATCTACTTTTCTGGCAAACAACACAAGGAAAGCGTACCCGTGGACGATCGGCTATAACATATATAGACCAGCTTGAAAGGGATACTGAACTTGGTAGAAACGAAATTGCGACAACTATGGAGAATCTGGAAGTCTGGAAGGATCTCATTTCCACTGTCCGAGTTCGCTCGACCTAGTAGTAGTTAGTATTATAAGTTCCCACATAAATAGAGGCCGGCCTAACTGTAGAAGTTTTTAGCTCGAAATGCTGCAAGGTGCAAAATAGGCCACACGGAAATAAGTCGTCAGACACGTCATCCATGGCCTCTATCGGTCTGGGATAACTTCAATTATTTTTTTACACACTGTATTTCCTTATGTACAGTATTATAATTATAATGTTTCTATTAATAACCAGCGTTCACAGCAGACATGACGGACGCGGTGGTAAACGAGATATTCGACTCGTGTAACGGCCACCCAGACGACAGGGGGCGCTACCATTACCACCAGATACCGGTGTGTCTGCGCGACCAAGGTTCGGGTAACCAGAGACTACTGGGTGTCGCCCTCGATGGATTCCCTATATACGATAACACGGACGAGGATGGAAAGACTCTCTTCGCTAAAGGTATACCATCAAAAGTCCCGAATAGTTCGCTTCCGATAACTTCAGCGTCTGTATAATCTAATCCGTGTAAGACTAATCCGGTTTTGCATACAGTTTTAATTAGGCTTTGGACCTGACCAACTGACCCTAACAAAAAAAACAAAGAAATAAATCCAAGTTAAAGTGCTGTACGGCACGCTAGGACTACTGCAGTATTATTATACTGTAAGTCTATAGGGTGGGGGGCAGATTGGCCTTGGACAGTTTGGCGTGCGATGTTAGTTTTACTTTTACATAATAGGACTACCACATTATTATATGACCTATTATTGAATGGAATATTATTAATTAACGCCACATAAAATGAATTTCTTTCATTATTATCATTGGTCTCCATTTTATGTTGCAGATTTGGACGAATGTAACGGCCGTATTGGGGCTGACGGGAGTTACGGATACCACATAACAACCGATTGGCCTTACACTCTGGGCTGTTTCTCTGGGAGTCTGCATGTCGGCTACGTGACCCCTCGTGGTCCGTGTTCCTGGCCCAATGGTGTTGTCGCTATGTCTGCCGTCTCACTGATGTCGCCTGTGGTTTTGATTGTTCACATTTTGTTATCCCTGTTGAAAATTAATACTATATTTGTTAAGTTACTGCCTAGTCGGCCCTCTATTTTCTACTAAGAATTTAGCAAGTACTTTGGAATTTTTACAAGCAATTAAACAGTACTTAGCAAATTTGAGAGTTTGTAACGTTCACTTGGTACGGTTAGCAAGCCCAATATAAGTACTTCGTAAGTCTTCCAAGTTTATAGCAAGCACTTGATAAGTTTCACTGGATCATTCCATGCACTTATTAGGTTTTCCAAGTTTACAGCAAGTTTTATCAAGGCCATAAACAAGTACTTACTATGTCTCCCAAGTTCGGATGCCACATTTCACCCTTTGACAGGCTCATTATTAACAGAAAACATTAAATGATTATAACCTCATAGCAGTCAAATGCGTTTAAACATTTAAATGTTTTTCACCCAGGTGAAAAACATTTTTCACCCGGGTGAAACAAAGTTTATCACACGCGTGAAAAACATTTATCACCCGGGTGAAAAACATTTTTCACCCGAGTGAAAAACATTTAAATGTTTAAACGCATTTGACTGCTATGAGGTTATAATCATTTAATGTTTTCTGTTAATAATGAGCCTGTCAAAAATTGTAGTTACTACAGTAGAAACTGCAGGCATTGCTGTTACTGTTAGTCACTGTGATAATAATGTTTTTCACCTGGGTGATAAATGTTTTTCACCCGGGTGATACATGTTTTTCACCCGGGTGATAAATATTTTCACCCGGGTGAAAAAGGTTTTTCACCCGGGTGATAAACATATTAAAAAATGCAAATGATTGGCCGCAATCAGCCACCGTAACAATAGTATATTATTTCAACAAAACATTACCGGTAATGAATAAGAACAAAAACAAAATAATGAATCGCTGTTCAAGCAATAATAATATCCAACATAATAATTATATTTGTACAAAACATGAAGATCACAACATGAAAAGATTACAACAATAAACATATGAGAACAAATAACATACAATAACATATGGGAACTCTGATTATTCTAGTCGTGCTCGGTATCGTTAATACATGGTACTGCAAATATTCTTTTACGGTAATGTACTGCAATAAAGTAATTACTGAGTTCGGAAGCCAATAAAACTTTCTTTCCTGATGGTATAATTATATGTACAGGGCAGTACTTTCTAAGACATTCACGAGATTTAAATTCTCGTGGCATACAGTCATTTGGAATAAAGTTTAGCAATAAGGAAGAGGAATAGGTAGAGCAAAGGCAATAAAAATTATCATCAGTTGATAAAATAATGTGCTCAATTTTAACAAATTGTTTCTGACCATCAACAATCGTAAATGCATAGTATGAGGCAGAATTTCTCTTGTAAGTGTATGTTGAAGAATGAAAAATTAAACTTTTCACACATATTCTATAAGCAATTCCTTTCAAATTATATAAATTTACTTTGTATGTATTTGCGACATCCGATGGCAAATATGATGCAGGCAAAAGCTTACCTATAAGAGAAACTTCAAACTCTCCAGAACTAAAATCACTGCGGAATTTATACCATTGTTCTTTCTTTATATTCTTATATCTCAAAAAGTTCTTGGCTATTTGAACAGCCTCATTTGTGTTTCCTTGAACAAAGCGTTTAAGAAAGTGGAAGGCACTTTCAAACATAGATGCCGAGGACGTGGACAACGAGCCGAAATACCCTACTTGTAGAGGTAAATGTTCAAGAGCGTGAACCGATAAGGTTTGGATTCCATCTCCAAATAATCTATGAACGGCTTCCCTGAAACAAGTGATTAGAATTTCGGCGGCATCAACTTCAGTATTATCAACACTGTCATTCAATAGTAAATATAATACTGTCGAAAAACATGCAATCGTAACAACGATTTGACTATCTACATCAGAAGAGTAAAATAAACTTACTGCAAAGTAAAGAAAGAAATTTTTGAGTTCTGTAGCTTTCCAATGGCGGAGACGATCTAAGGATCGAGGAGAACGAGTAAAATGAACTGGGACTTTAATAACTTCTAGGATAGATGACATTGCGGTTAAGTTGATATGATGTTTCTTTGTTAGATATAATAATAGAGTCTTTCCAATCCCCAAATACAGCATATGCATTGGGTCAAAAGGAGCCGCTAACGGAGTATTTATCACCTCATTTAGAGGTGAAACACCTTTGACACCACATTGGGGATGTTGATTTGTAATAGCCCTAATGGCAGATTGAATATGTGACTCGTGGTCTCTTAGTTCTGCAGGGGAAGAACTAAATGGAAAAATCATTTTTTTCAAATTCTTATCGTAAACACCACAAACTAAACACCATGGGCACCCATAATATGCATTATAATGCATAATATTCAATGCATCCGCTCTTGCGGGAAGATCTGCTACAAAAAGGACTAGCTTGATCACTATGAGTTCACCATTATGGTTAAGTTCAAATGCTTTAATTGAATCAATAGCCGTTGCCATTAGAAACAGGATGTCGGGTTTATTAATTCCATGATATAAAGAAACCAATAAAATGTTTTCAAATTTCCTACGCTGATATGGTGGGAGATTAATTATGCTACACAAGACTGGCCACAATTTAAAACCTTTAGATTTGTGAACAGGTACCACGCCGTCGGTATTAATGTTTAAATATAATGTATTACTATTTAATGGGCCATTAAATAATTCACCTGATGTAATATCTGAATATACACCTGACATTGCACCACTCACAACTTCTTGCGGAGCACGACAAATATTTGGAAATGCCATAAATAATGTTCTAACTTGTTCTTCTAGATTTACATTATAATAGGTACCATCATCCTTGT
Organism: Nemertoderma westbladi; assembly: GCA_032718475.1. NCBI lineage: Eukaryota > Metazoa > Xenacoelomorpha > Nemertodermatida > Nemertodermatidae > Nemertoderma > Nemertoderma westbladi. The sequence continues at coordinate 76,221 of JAUCBJ010005181.1, forward strand.
CTTTCTTCACAACATAAAAATCATTCAATTCTGTAGGTTTTTTTAAATCTCTAAAATTCGGACAGCTGTTGGGAGATGGCAAGCATTCAGTGATGAATTCTAAAATTTATTTTGCTCCACAATCAGTTATATGATGCTTTGAAATTAGAGTTTTAAAAGTTAATGAAAATGTGGAAACCAACATATCGGACCCTGAGAAAATGTAATCTGCATCATAAAAATCGCTTTCACATGAAGTGCTGCAGCCATCAAAACTCCGCGAAGAAACACTTTCAACAGATTCATCAAATGGGATAGGTGACGATGTTGTATATCTATCAAAATGGCAAAAATTTGAATATGATTCAACAGGCATTTCAGGTTGAGGTTCACGTTGCGCAAGGCTAGCACCGCTTGTCGTATCACTCATGCGATTGCTGTGATTGAGGTTACTTTGAACACAAACGAAAGAAACAAACGAAGATCAAATGTTTATTGTTTAGGTTAGGCATAGAATATAAGGCCAAGGCCACTGTAAAAAATTTGTTTAATTCAATTCGATGCCAGTCCCTACTAACCTGACTCGGAGTATTAACACCAGTGTGACCTCCACGTGTCACCACACGAGAAACTCCCCTACCTCGAGAAACTCTTTGGGACCCTTCGTTATCGTTACTTTTACCACGTATTATTTTCTGAGCTAACTGACTTGTACGGCGCCTCTTAGAATTATATATGTCGTTCCCAAGTTGATTAACAGCAACCACAGCTGATCTAATCTCACCAGCATCTATCTCCTCATCAAAACTAAACCTAGAAACAACAGCTTTCTTAAACAACCCAGAACGTGTCGGCGAATGGGGTATCCGTTGAGTTGCCAAAATTCTCTGTGGGAATAATATGCCCTCCGCTAACTCTTTATCTGACCATAATTTGCGGGCCACCAACTGCCCATATGCCACAGGGTCAAGATTTTTTGGCCCTATTGTGGCCAAATTTTTTCCATCGAATAGTACAGGATCGCCATCAGTAATGGTCGATGATCTAATGTTCCCTGGTGAAGAACTTGTACCGGTAGTTTCTCTTTTTATGAATCTCACTATCGATTTATGAAGTTTTTCAGTTTTCTTTAACTGCTTTTTTTGTACCGTTAACGACTTTTGTAGTAGTCGGTTGTTATTTAACATAATCTTATACATGCGATTGCGATTATCACCACCGGTATCGGTAACACCAACATCCGAATCAACAATTGTGTCCGCTGTGTCATTGTCATCATTAATAGCACTACCGGTACTGGAATCATCCGACATGTCGGCGTCACCAGCACTACTATGTTCCCCACCTTCCGTCCACTGATGGGATAGTGGAAGATCGACATCAATATCAGGCAAGGTAAGACTTACGTTGAAGTTGAAGTTGAAGTTTTTTATTGGACGCCAAATTATAGTAATAGTGCCTACTGTAAAACGAACACAAAGCATATTAAAATTACGAAACATATTAAAATTGACAGCATAAATAGACATACTTAATGATCGGCCCTGCATAACGTTCCAGCATTCTGACAACATTTACAACAAAATTAAAAATAACGTTAACCTGTTAACACAGTAACACTATTTAAAAATAATATGGTGCACCTAGGATAGCCCCATGAGGTTATACCTCGTTTCCATGGGGGTCCTATTTAAAATTCATTCTATTAATTAGCGCTCATCAAATACGGCATGAGAGTAAAAATTTAATTAAATAAAATAAATAAAATAAAATATATGAAAAGTGCAATACAATGTAAGATTTAATTAAAATATCTAAAAATAATGATCTAGAAGCAGTAAAGAGACTGAGTTTATTTGTAAATATTTACTATGATTGTTAATTATCTAAAAGTTTTTAAAAAAAATAAATATAGTTTGATTTGTCGCCTGATAGTAGTTTAAAGAAGTAGTACTTTTTTACGCTATGTTTGAAGCTTTCTAGTGACACACTGTTTTTGATGTCATCAGGGAGCTTATTCCAGAGTTTTGGCGCCGCAAACGAGAAGCACTCTGTGCCTGATACGGTTTTACGGCGTGGGACGACGGCCCTGTGCGTGTTGCCTCTTAGATTGATGTTGGCCGTATTGAGTGTAACGAGGGATCTCAGGTAAGGCGGCGAAAGCTCTCGAGTAATGCGATACATATGGGTGACGATAGTTTGGTCGATACGGTAGTCTAAGGGTAGCCACGCCATCTCCGCGAAGTGCTGGACGGTTACGTGCTCTCGCCGGTGTAAACTCAGACAAAATCGCACGCACTTTCGTTGAAGTGCATGTAATTGGCTTTTTAGCTGTTTGCTGGCACTGGAATACCAGCATGATGCAACAAAGTCTAAGTGAGGTTGAATCAGGGTGTTACATAACAACCGTTTGGTTTCATAATCAAGCAGGGCACTCTTACGATAAAGAAAACGAAGAGTCGAGTTGCCTCGTTTAATCACCTTCGATGCCATAGGATTTCCTGATAGAGACGATTCCAACATACAGCCAAGATATTTCACTGACGTTTGTTGTTCTATTTTTTTACTCGCACACTCGATGTCTAATGGTTCTGCAGAATTCACGCGTTGGTGGGTCCCAAACAGAATACTCTTTGTTTTTCCAAAGTTTAGTGATAGTTTATTGTCGGTTGCCCACATGAATATATTATTTAGTTTCGATGAGAGAACCGCAGAAATAACATTTGCATTGTTATGGGAATAGAGAACATTGGCATCATCTGCGAGCTTCAGTGAGATGCAATTTGAGTCTATGACGATTCCAGTAGTGGATGTATGCTTAGTTATTGGAGGTCCAATGGATGTACATAGCGGCGGGCTGGGAAGAATTGCCAGATCCATGTCATTAACATATATGAGGAACAGTAGCACTGCGAGAAGAGCACCTTGTGGAACGCCAGCCTTTATTAAAGCCTCTGCGGAGTACACATTCCCAATAAATACGCGCTGTTTTCGATCTGAGAGATAAGAACGGAACCAATTCACTGCTGAAGCGTCGAACCCAATTAACCGTAGTTTCTCTAATAGGATTGTATGATCGACCGTATCAAAGGCCTTTTGTAAGTCAATAAGTAGAACTCCCGTCACCAACCCGTTGTCGACTGCTTCTCTAATGTAATTGTTCATGAATAGTAGGCATGTCTCTACAGAATAGTTTTTGCGGAATCCTGATTGCAGTTGATCGAGGATATTGTGAAAAATCAAGAATTCGACAAACTGAATGAACACGACTCGTTCCAATACTTTCGATAAAATGACTAAGAGCGCCACAGGTCTGAAATTACCCTTTTGCAATCTGCAATCGCGTTTGAATAGTGGCTTTACTTTGGCAGTCTTATACGTAGTGGGAAAAGTTGATGATGAGATTGATAGGTTTACTAGATGGGTCACCGACTCAGCGATTACGGAGCTGCAGTCACGCAGGAAGCCAGGACTGATTCCATCAATTCCAGAACTTTTATCCACTGCAAGTTCATTTAGAATAGTAAGAACCTCTGAGTTGTCCACAATTTTTAAGGTAAACGAATTAAGTGGGATTCCTTTGTCTCTGTAGAATTGATTGACAACATTTAAATTATATCTACCTGATGCAGCGGGTAATTGTTCCAATAGAGTACCTGCAATCGATGTAAAGTATTGATTGAATTCTTCCGCTATTGAAATGGGGTCAGTAATCAATACATTATTTGATCTGATACTAGTGATGCTAGAGTTCTTGGACACGTTTTTCTTTGATGGGGCACCAATAGCCTTTAGCTCCTTCCAGAGTTTCTTGGAATCGGACTTGTACATATGGAGTTTTTGCTTTATGTATGAGTTTTTCGCATTTGCAATTGCTGTTGCGGTGGATGAAGCAATATCTTTAAAATGTTGCTCATTTACAATAGTTTTATTACGTTTGAAGGAGTTTCGAGCATTATTTCTTTCACTAATTTTTTTAAGAATTTCTGCGTTGATCCATGGTTCAGAGTCAATCCTAATACGAACTTTGTGCATCGGTGCCAGCTTGTCTAACACCTCTTGAAGTGTCTCAGTAAGTGCACGTGCCGCTTCGTTTACATTGGTCGCTGTTAACACGGTAGCCAGTTTGGTGTTGTTCATTAACTCATTGTGGGCAGATTCTTTGGAATAATTTTTATATGATCTACAATCGCGGTAAGTGTGATTTCCTTTGGTCAGTTTTTGTTTCTTTCTAGTTAAATACACCATGTGATGGTCGCTAAGGCCCGTATTAATTACCCCAGAAGCTGCTACAAGATCCAGATTGGATGCAAATATATGATCAATTGTTGTGGAGGAGGAGGTAGTAACTCTTGTTGCTTCTTTGATTATCTGTTTCATTGACGATGAGTGGCAGAACGACATAAGATGTTGGACAGGAGCTGACGATGGTAGCACGCCACAATACTTGTATGCACTACTGCAGCTAGTAGGTCCAGAATTAAGCTTCGAAGTATCTGCATTGGTATCACCTAGGATGTAGACTTCTTTGTATGCCGATGTGTCACCCAGGCAGTTATCCAAGTCAAGGAAGAATTTACATGAGAATTCTGAGTGTGGATTGTATATTACTCCTACCAGAATAGGTTTGGTAGCTGGCAGATAAATTGTGCATATCAAAGATTCTATGCCACGACCTTCGTCATTGAGTTCATCATCTATAGTGTAATTAATATTGTCGGATATGTACATTGCCACACCCCCTCCTTGTCTGTTGCGATCATAACGAATTATTGAGTAGCCTGGAACACATATTTCATTGTCTGTAATGGTTTCATCAAGCCAAGTTTCAGATAAAGCTAATATATCAATTCTTTGGGAGGTGAGCATTAATCGAATCTCAGATAGTTTCCGTAGCAAACTAAGTATGTTATGATGTGCTATGTGTAGGCCGCGTTTGCTGAAAGTATCAAGCCATGGGTAAGCAAGGAGTGATTTGTTAGGCCGGTTTGGCATTGATGACGCAGCCGGGGGCCGTGTGGGCGATGGCGACACAGCCGGGGGCTGCGCGGGTGAAGGCGACGCAGCCAGGGGCCGCGCGGGTGAAGGCGACGCAGCCAGGGGCCGCGCGGGTGAAGGCGACGCAGCCAGGGGCTGCGCGGGCGTAGGCGACGCAGCCGGGGGCCGCGTGGGCGAAGGCGACGCAGCCGGGAGCCGCGCGGGCAAAGGCGACGCAGCCGGGGGCCGCGCGGGAGAAGGCGACGCAGGCGGGGGCCACGCGGGAGAAGGCGACGCAGCCGGGGGCCACGCGGGAGAAGGCGACGCAGGCGGGGGCCGCGTGGGCGAAGGCGACGCAGCCGGGGGCCGCGCGGGCAAAGGCGACGCAGCCGGGGGCCACGCGGGAGAAGGCGACGCAGCCGGGGGCCGCGCGGGCGAAGGCGACGCAGCCAGGGGCCACGCGGGCGAATGCGACGCAGC